>VZRH01003840.1:85044-355683 GCA_013397555.1 Urocynchramus pylzowi | reverse complement strand
GGCCGGGTTGCGGCGGGGCGGTGCTTGCGAGGGCGGTGCGGGCTCGGTGCGGTGGAGACAGACACTCCCCCCGGTGCTAGAACCGTGAAATCGTGGGACCATGGGGTCGGCAAGGCTGGAAGAGGCCTTTGAGGTCATCCAGTCTGAAGGGAATGAGGGGCTTGTCTTTACAAACAAGCTGTGGATCTGCTGGTAGATAAAGGTAGATACTGGGAGATAAAAGAAACAATGGGAAGGATTCCAGATTGATTGATAAATGGAATGAGAGATTTACAAACAAACTGTAGGTCTGCTGATGAATGAAATTGAATACTGAGACATGAAAGAAACAATGTGAAGAACCATAAATTCCATAAGGAATTCTACTAATTGACACAAGGAAAAGACAAAGAGTGGGGAGTGTGTGTTATACATTAGAAGGGGATCTTAGGTATTAGGCGTTTCAGGGAATCTGTACCTCTCAAGTACCTCAGCCAATGGGGAAAAAGAGAGGGAAATGCAGACAGGAAATTATGATGATACAAAGGAGGCAGTGTCCTCCAAAAATTTGAGAGACCCCAGGGGAAATGCCCCATGGCCCCCTTATTCCATAAAGTAAAAGGACTCCTCGGTCTCCTTTTTTGACATAAACCTCTGGTGTTTGTGGATTAATTTTCCTGACAAGTCCTATTGTCAGTGCAGCACTGCTGCTGTAACCCCTAAACCAGACAAACAATTTCAGACAGAACTTGTCACTCTGCAATGGGACTGAGATTTCGGGGTTTGAAGTTATTAACCAAGTAATGCCTAGGAATGGTCAACTTCTGGAACCTTAACCATTGAACAGGTGCCCTAAGCACTAGAGGGAGTCAGGTGTGCTGTTTGATTGGTTCTGCCAAAAATACAGGTTTCTGTGAAATACAGGAAAACATGGGGGGTTTTTTGCCTTGTGTGCTGTTGTTAAGATACATTACTTAATATTTATAGGAAATAATTAGGAGAAGAAATTGGTTCATTACACTGCCATTTTCCCCAGGCAACACTTCACTGATATTTTTCCTGTTAGATGCAAATTCACAGAAAAAAAGCATGTGGCACCTTTTCTTCTTCCTACTAGAGTCAATAATTACAGCAAATCAGCGTGAAGATGGCCTCATTCAGGTGTACCTATATAAACACAAAGGTGGGTGACCCACCGTGGCACGTGGCCATGTCACAGCAGCACAGCAGTGTCTCTGCAGCCAAGACTGCACGTACACAAGGCCAGCAGGGCTTCAGCAGCACTCCCTTCCAGCTGCTGTAGTGATAAAGCAGAACAGTAGAAGCCCTTGGTGTTTTTACAAAGCAGACTATAAATACTACTTCTGCGTATCAGAGAGATACCATTATACTTGCAGACTGCGTGAACAGCCATTTCTTAGACCCCTTGCACTGTTGATGGTCAGGGACGTCAGCAGGCTGACTCGCACAGCCGTGTTTGTTTTCGTTGTAAGTAAAAACAGAAATATGCCTCATAAGTTCACTGCATCTGCTTGGCTGTTCCATGCACACTGCCTGGCAGTAGTACACACTGATTGCTGACATTTGTGAGTCTGCAGGCAGTTGTCTTTTCATTCTATGGATGATTAAGAAACTGGTGCAGTGTATTTTCTTTGACACTTTCTTCAACGGTCCCTTTCAAAGCCTTCTGCTTGTTATGGCAATTGAAAGGCAAAACTATGACTGCTGAAGTATCTTCTTTTATTTCATCTGCCAGTTTGCATTTTGCAGTTGTTCTTTGTGCCTGGACATGATGGCAGATAATGGATGCAAGAAGTGCTGTACAGATGGAGGCTCCAACTGCAACTGGAGCCAGCCCATTCAGGGTCAGATGCACCCACACATGCTGGCTGTCACACAGGGCTGCTTTTCATCCTCTCTAATGCAAGCAAAGTCACTACCACGAGCTGCAGAGATCTCCTAGGGCAGATGACTTTCTATCTTTGTGTCAGAGATCAACAATTTAATCTTTTTCCCTTTCCAGTGTCATGTCACCAGGTTGAGGGAGGTGATTTTCTGCCTCTGCTCAGCTCTTGTGGAACCCCACCTGGAGGTTCACAGGTCCTGGATGAAGGACATAGACCTGCCCGAGTGAGTCCAGAGTAAGGTCATGAACATGATCAGTGGGCTGGAGAGCCTCTTCTGCAGGAGAACAGGCTGAAAGAGTTGGGATTGTTCACCCTGAAGAAGAGAGGGCTCCAGGGACAGCTTGTAGCACCTTCTAGTGCCTAAAGGAGGCCCACAAGAAAGATGGGGAGACTCTAATTACAAGGGCATACAGTGGCAGGACAGGGGGGAATGACTTTAAACTTGAAAGAGAGTTGGTTTAGATTAGATATTAGTAAAAAATTCTTTACTATGAGGGTGGTGAAGCACTGGGATAGGTTGCCCAGAGAAGCTGTGGATGCCCTATCCCTGGCAGTGCTCAAGGCCAGGTTGGATGGAGCTTTGAGCAACCTTGTCTAATGGAAGATGTTCCTGCCCATGGCAGAGGGGCTGGAACCAGATGTTCTTTAGGGTGCCTTCCAACCTTCCATGGTTGTATGATCTTCCACATCCTATTTTTGACCATTTTCTCAATGTTGGAGATTGTTGTGTACTACTAGCAGATAGATTCCCTGAATTCTGGAGGCACCTTCAGGAGGCTACAGTGGCTTCAGAGTTATCCATTTTGGTAACTGAGCACTGGGGACTAATTTCTGCATGAAAAGTCAGAAATGGTGCCTTTTCAAGCCAGGAGAGTCAACAGGACAAAAAACTTTCTGCTATTTCAGGATTGTAAATTGCTTAATGCTTGACTTTAATCTATCCATTACCCCTTGATAGCTGATAGACCCAGCTTAAAGACTATAAATAAAGCAAATGCTTCATGTCCTGAAAACTTCATCCCTGCAGGCACACAGCATTCACTGATCTATGGAGTTACAACCCCCTTGGTTGTAAAAGTGAGATCTGCAGAGAAAGATCAAGTGGTGAATGATCTTAGAAACTAGGGTAACAGAAATGGCAAAGTAATACAAAGTGTAAAATAAGGACTAATTGCAGCATCTTCTGTACTTCTAGGTAAAAATGGAAGGAGGGTAAAGTGAGCTCTGGGACGTATTAGTTGACCCATGTGCTATGGCTTCAAGGAAAGCAAATGTAACCCCTATTATACAGGATATAATGCAATATCCTGTATTAAGTAGGATATTTTCAGTGGTTCACATGGAAAGTTTCATTGACCCTTGAGTATAATGTAATTTCAAGTATGAAATACAATTCTGGTAACTTCAGTAAAGATGAATCCAGTTGAAACTGAGACCCTTGTGTAAACAGGAAAATTAAGGGGAGTGAAGCATCCTTTTAGTTGTAGGTGATTAAAAAGAAACTGGCTTGTTTAACTAAGCAAAACAAAGCTTGAGAGGGGTTCTTGTGTGCATCTGTAAGCAAAATGGAAGAGTTAGAGTAAAAAAAAAAAATTACTGTTTATGTGAAAGAACATTACTGGTAAAAGAACTTTTGGTGTAAGGTGGCTGTAAGTAAATGTAGATTGGAAATTAATAGGTTTTTGTTCAACAGTACAGCTTATGAAAAGCTTCTCCACAGGAACCAGGAGGGATCAAAAACTGAAATCAGTTCTTAGTTGAGTGTGGTTTGCTTGTGAAAGGGATTTTACAATACAGATCCCTATAATAGCAAGGGACTGGTTCCTGTGCCCTTGCATTAATTCTCTGCAACTGAGGTTCTTCACTTTGCACCTCAAGCATCTGGGACTAGCCACTGTCAGAGACAGACTAATGAGCTAAAAGTACCACAAGTGCAATCCAAAATAGCATTGACTAGTACTGTTACTTACTTAAAATATTTTAACACAGTAATTGTATAGAGTTCAGGGGGATTAACAGCTGCCAGGGGTGATGAATGCCCCAAGCTGTTCTTAATTCTAAATGGAAAAAGCTAAAAACCTCTCAGCATGGAAAAGAACGAGAGTCACCAGTGCATGAATGCTTTCCCACGTTGAATGGAAGAAAAGGGCCGTAACAGCTTTCGCGTGAATATGTAAAAGATAAGGTGCATTTCGAGTAATTTCAGGGCTGTTATGTCAGGGGTGAGCGTGCTCCAGTGATTTTACAGTGAAGGCAGCACCCAAAACACCGAAGGCAGAAAATAAGAAGATACATTGTTTTCCTTACCTACAGCAGGTAATAATTCTAAGTGCTCAAAATCTTCTCCGGTTCTTTTCGGGGGGGTGCATAAATGAAGTCCTTCCTCTGTTATTTTGTTCTCTTTTTAGGGGACAAATCATTGATGCAGAAGAGATTTCTCCGGTTATACTTGTTTACGCACGCGAACAGGTATAGATTGCTTGTAAGGAAGAAAGGATCGCTGAGGACTGAAGCCAAAATGACGCTACCCGTAGGTGGCAGCAGTAACTGCTGCTGCTGCTGCCTGTCAGTGCCGCTCCAATTCAGCCTTGGGACCCAGACGAGGTTTAAACCAATTGACCTGATCCTCTGAGTCGCTAAACAGCTATTCCAGAGATCTTAAAATGGGGTCATGCACCGAACTCCTTGCAGAAACCACCAGCAGAGTGTATCTCCCTGGAAGCTGGTTCAATTGCCAGAAATAACCCTGCTGTGATTTCTTGAAGGAAGGAGGTATAATATTTATTCAAGTACTATGGTTGACAGCAGTAAGAAATGGCATTTATATTAGAATATTAAGTCCTGCTATATTCTCATCAGATGTTTTTTCCTGTAGAATGAACAGATAAATACCATCTGTGTTTAAAGCTATCAAAACTGAGTGCCATTACAATGGAGGACAATTTGGACCAATATCCCTTCCTGCTAACCCAAGAATTACCTTGTATACAAAATATTTATACATTCACCACCTTTGACTGAATAAAGGCAGAAGGAATTGTTGTCATGATATAGAGGAGCAGCAGCAGCTGCTTCTGACTGCTGTATGCAGGAAGACAGAAGTAAGGGAGGCTATTATCCATAGGAGTTTCCTGTTTTTATCTTTACATGCTCATAATCATATAAGTTGCAAATAAGAATTTCATGTCTCCACAACCCTGGACTTACTTCTTTCCTAAAGGAGTCCTGCAGTGGGATTGCCAGGCAGGACTTTCTGTGCTGTATTTTAATTGCTCCTCAGAGATCTGGTTCATTCTGGCAGAAGATTTGAAAAAAATATATCATTTCCAGGCAAGCAAAAAGGGAAGGAGTAGATTGGAATTTGGGGCTCATCTCTACTGGTGGAACCTTTCCTCCCTAGGGATTATTGTGCATTGACTTTTTAACTTTCTGGAAATGCATGTATTATTTACAGTTTTTCCCAGGTATCTCAGGCAGGGCAGTGCAAATATACAAGACAAAGTCAGCAGCCTATGTGTGCTTTTTAAGAAGGACATGATATGCTGTGAAGAGAATTAGGATCAGGAGCTTTGTGATGGTGTGTGCAAGGATGCATGAGCAATCCGGGTGTATTGCCAGCAGTTTTAATGTTTTACCACTGTCATTTGAGGACAGTAATACTGTAGTGGCCTCTGGTGCAGCAGGCATTGTGTGCAGTGCAGAAGGTGTGGGTTTGAAGGAAGATTATAAGGAGGAGGCAGAGAAGAGGCTTTGTGGAGTAGTCCAGGGGTGTCTTCCAGATGTAAATGTGCAAAAGAAAGGGTAAAAATGTCCGTAGAGGGGACAGACCTGAACTTGAAGTGGTGAAAGGAGGACAGAAGAGATTAGCATAAAGGTTTGAAAAACAGGCTGAGAATATGTTGAGAATATACAACAGACCCAGAGCTGAAGCTGTGTGGACTCTGTGTGATGCAGCTGGGAGAGCAATGGGGAAAGATATTAAAGGGGGCTGGAAGAATCTGAATATAGGCCAGGGGACTGATGGTAGCAGTGACATTTTGTACTAGGCTGAGGGGCTAAAATGGAAGTCAGGCGAGATTTGGGTTGTCATGTAAAGAAAGGAAGATGCAGATGTAGGGAAGGGAAATGGAGGTGAAAAGTGGACGGATGTTACTTGCTGTTCATTATTCTGTGAGACAGTTAAGCAGTGAATCAATTATGATACTGAGCAATTGTGTAGATAATGGGTTAAGCAATGAGGCAGTTATACAGCAAATCATTTCTGATATTAAATAAAAATGGGGAGAATCAACAGCAATATGAATCAATTATGCAGAGGACTATTACCAAAGTCAGAAGAGAAACAGTTATACAGCAAGAGAATGAATAAATTAATTATCAAGTGGGACCATAATGCTGAGAATTAATTATGAAGAATCTTCCTTTGTGATAAGGGGCATGTCTGAGGCAGCTTCATGCACATAAAAAAATCCAAAACAAAACCATAAAAACAGGTGCAAAACTAATGAAGACACAAGTCCTGCACCAGTTGTCAGACCCTTTGTGACATCCTCTCGTCTGTCTCTTTGGACTAGTCTAACCCATGTTGCAGTAGGTTCTGAAGCCATTGCAGAAGCAGAGCAGAGGAAGCCTGTTTCTCCACCAAGCCTCCCTTCACTGGGAATGTGGACATGAGATAAAAGATGTTCAGAGATGACTGTGTCTCTGACAGGTAGAAGGAGCTCGTGGTCTCTGCAGTCATCTAAGCAGCACAGAGAGGCTCAGGGTTCTTCATGGCCCCCAGATTACTCAATGTCAAACTGTACTTTCTACCAAAGAGACTGAAAGCTGGATTGTCCTCTGCCTCACATAGGTTTCCACCTCTAAAAAATGGTGTCAACCATGAGCAGAGAAATGTTTCCATTTTGTCAGCTGTCTCTACAGTTACAGCTGGATGAAAAACAACTGACCTTTTGGATACTACGCTCCCTGATAGTGTCAAGTGTAAGGATTCTGCTTCAAGAAACATCTGTCATACTTTTTAAACAGATAAAAATGCAAGGTAGACCCCAAGGTGGTGGAAAACAAATTTCCAAGTCTTCATTCCTGTGGTATCAACAAAATATACTGATTTATATAGGGGACACGATATGCTGTATCATTTTTTCTTTAAAAAAAAGAAAAAACAAACCCAAAAGAAACAAACAAACAAAAAACCCAAACAAACAAACAAACAAAACCCACCAAAAAAACCCCCCAAAAAACCCCACAATCAAAAAAACCCCAAAACTAAATAAGCTAAACCCCAAAAACCCTGCTAGAGGGAAAGGAATCTGTAAAATCTTAATCTTTGAGAGAACAATGTGTTTTGCCAGTTAAACACTCAAACCTCCTTCACCTAGTCAACACTTCCATCTCATCCTGTGATAGACTGGCTTAACTTCTGAATCCAGCTGAGTAGAAATGCTATACTGGATTCTTCCAACTCTTATCTGTTCCAAGTCTAGTTGGATTCTTAAGATGGCTGGCAAAAAGCCACTCTTGCTGCTCCTGTTCCCCTGCCCCACCAAGGTTAAGGCTGCTATTTCACATTACAGCTCAGAAGAGCAATAGTGAAGAAGTCTGTCTGTCTATAGGTAACCAAACCTATAGCCTCCCCTTACACTGCCAATGCTGCGGTGTAAGTGCAGAATATTCATGTCTATAACAGGTTTTTCACACAAACAAGTCAAGATATAGGTTCAATTTAAGCAATTACTGTTTTTTCCAACAAGGTTTAATGCCATATTTGTTGGTTAGAGAGATAAAGTTATATGGTATGTTGTGATGATAATAATATAAACATGGTAATAGCTATTAATATGTTTTTAGCAAAAGTATTGTGAAATTAGTAACAGAAACTTCTTAATACATTAGCCAATACTGTTAAAAAACATACTAAAGAAATATGTGAAATAGAAAAATATGTAAAAGTAAGTTTAAAGGAAAATGGGATCTGCTGGAGCAGAAGCAGACAGATGTGGTTGGATACGATGCCACCCTATTTCTGTTCAGCCATGATAAAAATGCTGTAAACACCTATTCTCATCTGAAATAGAGAATGTTAGCTTCAGCTCTTGGTAGTTGCTCCTATCTGTGGCTTTCTGTCATGATTTTGGTGCAGCACATCAGAATCAAATCTTGCACATGCAGTTGGTATTATATGCACAGGATTATCTCTGAGATGATGCGACAAGACCTTTATGCTGAGGGTCAGGGCTGCTGAAGTTAGCCCTGCTTTTATAAGCACCCAGCCATGCAGCTGGGCACTATGCAGATACAGTCACACACGAATAGAAAATATTTTCTGTGTGGAAAGTATGCAGAAATTATAAAGGCAAGATATGCAATTTCAGCTGTATTAGTCTGCTGCTTGTACTGTTTCTTTATTTTGGAGGAATGAGCTGGGGCAAAGCTGCCAGTTACAACTAAGCATTTCCTCTTTTTTTTTTTTTCCCTTTAAGGTATGAGAACTGGAATCAATATTAATCAGTTATTCACACAGATGCTTTTTGTTGGTCTTTGCATCTACATATATAATTTTCATCAGGCCTCTAGGTTATTTTTAAGGTTCCTGCAGACTTTTCTGCATTTTCATTTCAGCTAGAAACTCAGTTTTAGGGAGCAGGGCAAACCTGTGGCATGCTCTGTGCAACATGGCTCAAAGTGAGTGTTTGCTTTCAAAACGGGTTTTCAACACTGTTAGTTTGTTTCTTTCACTGCTCCCTTCTTTCCAAACATCTCCATCCTAGAATTATCTTCTATTAGAGCTATGGAGTTTGTTTGGCTGAATTTATTCTCATGTTATGAGTCTAATGCTATATTAGTGTTAAACCTTCTTTGTTTCTTATCCCCAATGGTGTTTTAAGGTGCTTCAAACTAAAAATTATGTATAGACCTCAAGACAAAGATGCAGAAGTACTGAATGTCTGCCATCAGTCTGAGTTATAGCAATGACTGACATTTTAGGTAACGCTGATGTTCTTTGGCAACACTGATCAGTGTTCAAAGAGTTTTAAAGCTGTGGATAGAGGGTGGAAATTTTGCCAACAGTAGTCAGAAGAAAAACTCATGATCTTGTTTACAAAAACATGGAAAAAGGGGAATAAACAACCTTGTTTCCTTTTATGTAACTCATGAGTGGTTTTTTTTTATCCTTTGGCAACAAGCAATACCTTGGCTGTAGTTGCACTTTAGGAAATTGCTTTTCTTAACTTGACCTGCCTCCTAGCAGCCTCCAGTATTTGCAGATGTCTTTAGTACATCTAGACTAGAGGCTTGCTCTGGACCCAAGGCTCTGTGGTTGATAATTATTAATGTATTGCAAGATACTGTTAAATGTACTCTCTTGTTGGATACAAATGATTCTTTTTGGCTCCATGGAGAAATGCAAACTCTGTAGTCCAGAGAAGAAGAGTTTCTCTTTTGTGTAATATTCCATAGGAAGAGTAGATTGACTGAACTGGTTATAGAAGCATTTTCTGGACAACTGCAATGTTTCAATTCAGAAAACTTTAGCTTCTAGGCAGATGCCTGTTAACTGATACTGAAGACCCATAAAGACATGGCCAACCAACCCAATGTCCTTGAGGACATGTAATCAAACTCATTCTGAGCCTGGAAGCATTATTTGTTTAAGAATGACCAATGACTTCTACAAACTCTGAGAAATGCTGACGAGGTCCATGATGTACTCTCTGAAATGTCAGTTGCCTTTGTAGAAGTCACACAGACTTAGTGAGGGCTCAGAGAAGACAGTCCATGCAAGGAATGGTGCGTAGGCTCGACAGATGCAAGCATAAGTTATCTAAAATACCCTAGATGTTATCTAACGCTTTGTTTCTTCTAATCATGACTTAAATATGAGACCTGGTCATAGACTCCCTGGGGAGGTGACATAAATGACAGAAACTGACTGTGTGTCTGGGCTGAGACTGTTTCTCTACAGAGCACTGTATACTCATCTAAAAATAGGGAATGTTCCCCTCTACAGCTGACATGAAGAGTGATCTCTCCTGGGGTGCACTTGGAGTGACTCACAGGAGGACTGAGATACAATTAACTTTATAACCATAAAAATTGCATAAAATAAATGCCTGTGTATTTGGAAAAAAACATTAAAATGTCAACATCACCTAGAGCTTTCAAAAAATAAATATTGTGAAGCCAAAAGACCTGGAAGAAGACATCTTTAACTTGTGATAGATAACTATTCAGAAATAGTTATCACTAACTTAATTATTCAAAAAGAGAAAGGAAATTACCAACTAAGAGTTAACCCCCATTGCTTTAGGATTCTGCTAGACCACAATTCCTTTTTAAATATAATGCAGCTCACTCAGAAAATAAAACTTAACTCCCTAACTGTAAGATATTATGAAGGGCTGTGGCTGAAAGAAGTAGCATGTTTCCTTTCATTACTGACCAACAGTCTATGTTATAACATTTTGTAGCATTTCCAGATGAAAGAAAGCAGTCCAATAAAAGATTTTGCATCAGTAAGGTCATTTGGGGACATAACTGCTTGAAACATTTTTGGCAATATGTGAAAAGAGATTACAGTTCTGGGTGCCTGGTTGTTTTGAGATAGGTCTTGCTTGTGTAGAAACTTTTCTACCCTGCACTTAAAGTGTCAAATTTCATTGCATTAAAAAAGAGTACACATCATAACAGATGGCAAAAATGCCATTGAATAATTTTTAGTAATAGCAGAAAGCCTATTGCTTGTCAGCAGAAAATACCTTTTCCAGAATTGGCAGAAACCCTACAGAATATCCATGTTGTTGGTGTAAGGTTTAAGCTGGTTGATTTTGTAAGAATCTGTCAAAAATAGTATTTGAATTAATCTAAATACATTTAGGTAAGGTGCAGCTGCTGAAATGAGTACCTAATTGATGTGAAATGCTGCTGGAGTTCCAGCAGCAGATTTTAAAAAGATGAATAAACAGATTTTAAAAGGATGAAATTACTTCAGTTATTACTTGGCCATCTGAATGAGAAAGGTGCTCTGGCTTTTGGAAGAGCTTTTTATGAGTTTATGCACACAGAAGACTTTCATTTCACATCTTTTCATTGAGAGTATTATGTAGATATGTACTCTGTCTGCTAAACACTAATGAATATCCTTTTTGGAACCACTGTGAGAAATGGCAATATTATTATAATTCCTGTATTGCAGAGGTGAAGCCTCTAAATTATTGTTGCTAACTTTTTTTTTCATATATTTTTATCAACAAGGAAAAGCCCCTACAATTCAGTAGGACAAGTAGAAACTCATTATATATTTAAGTTTTCTCAGTATTGTTAAGATTACTGTGAATGTCTGAAAAAGTTTGACATTTTTTGCTATATATGCTTTTCTCCTGAAGGAATGGCAAATTATGTATGTGCATTTTTTTAACAAAACAAGGTAAAATGTTACTTTATATTTTAAAAAACAGAATTTATGTTTAAAACAAAGAAACCCTAAATACTGCTCCTAAGGAAAATAACTCAATTGGCATTGCCTGACAAAACTAGTTGGCTCAAATGACTAAATCATTACATCTTTCCAGGTTACAATGCTGTGTTCACACAAACATCAACCAGAGGTGATTTAAAACTTTCAGCAGAATTATTTCCATGAAGTTTGTAGATTTTTTTTTTAATAACTCTAATCCAAATAAACACTTTGAAATGGAACAGAAGCTGATAGCCATAATTTCTGTCTTAGGAGAGACCCTAACCTAGTAAGGACCCAGCATTTTTTGTTATATCTTTACTTTCCTACAGCTGTTGATGGGAAAATTATCTCAATATTTTCTATCTACTGTGAGTTTTGTTCTTCTTATTTTGATATAATATTGAAGACATGGATAGCTGGAAGAATAGATGTAATTTCTCAATTGATAGAAACAGAAAATCAGGGGAATCTCACATACACTGATGCCACCCATCTTTGCTGTATCAAGAAAGTCACTTGAAATCTGAAGGCCTTCCATGGAGTTTACATTCTTTAGGCTCTGGAACTCATAGAGTTTTTAAACTCTGAAAGTTATCTGTTGACTCTGTGGGTTCAGTATAAAGACACTCATTTTTCCCTGAACAGGACTCTGCTTGGGGAAGAATCTCATTGATATAGAAATGTGATTCCAGCTTTTCACTTGCCAAGGGTATTTTTAACTATTTATTTTTGAATGGCTGCTCTGCACTTTGCTTTAGTGATATTTTTATAAAGATAATTTGTAGCTGTGTAAAAGGTGCTGAGGATGCGCTTCCAGAACCCTTTTGTACATATGCAAAAATAATGAATAAATAAATAAATGTTCCTTTCACATGACCTCATCAAGAGCAAAGCCAAATTCTCACAAGAGAAAGCCAGCTGAGCAGAATTTTCCAAGTGCCTGGATCACAACATTATTTCTATTCCCATTGTATCTCAGAGCCCTAGTCACAGACTGGGACATTACGATGCTAAGTGCCACACCAAAATGAAAAGGATGTCTTTGTTCCAAGGGGCTTTTACAGCAGCAGTGGTTGAAACAGAGCAATGTCTGTCAGTAAGGAACATTTTTCTGAGTGGAAGAGTGTGTCAGCAGTTTATTTTTACGTCGGCTCAAGGACAGATGGGGTAGGTGTGATGACATCTGAAGTTCCATTTCAGTTGCTGTGTAAAAACTCACATGTAAATGCTTCAGAAGAACCAAGCTGTACACTCGCTGTACTTTGAAGAGGTAAGTTAAAAACCTAAATGCTAATCAGCCAGCTATGCAGAGATGAAGTGGGGACAGTCAGCCCAGGTTTTCAAGTCAGCATTGCTGAGGCATTTTGCTTATGTACACACTTGTGATCTTGTTTTCTATGTCTACAACCATCTGAAATTTTGCATAGCTGCAGACTGAACATCTGCATAAATCTGAATGAAAGATTTAAAAAACAAATAAGAAGATTATGTAGCGAAACCACATCTTTGTTGCAGCATTTTGGAGCTCAGACACAAAAAATCAGACACATTATATAAAACTAACAATATAAAATTGTGTTTTCAATACATATAATCCATCTGGACATTAACTTTTATCACCTGTATCTTCAGGATTGAACTGAAGGCACCACACTACTAGGAGCAAGGAAATCATTATGAATTGTTAGGCTAGTACTGAAGACACCACATAGTTCCAGTAAATGGACAGTGAGGACATACATTTGTGGAGGTAAAGGCAAATGGACTCATCTCTCAAATCCCATGGTTGTGGTTGCCCCAAGGAGCCCCAAGGATTCACTAACCTGAAAGTGACAGCTGTGCTTTCGTTGAGAGAAAAGGATTTTAGCTCTTGGACCCCTGTGGCAACTGACAGTCCCCAAATTTGCAGGAGCTCAGGAGACTTCAGAGTCCTATACACTGAACTTTCCTTCATGTAGTCATGCTCTGGCTATTTCTGCATCTCAGGTCTCTTGGGATACCCTTCCAGGCTGTGATTGTGCCCTGCCATGTGCCCTTCCTTGTGTACGCACATGAAGTTAGAGAAATGCACGTGACCTGAGACTGCGTGGGAGGAAAGCAAGTGCATCTCTTCTTTATCAAATGGAAAAATAATCTCTTATAAGGTGATTTTACATGTTGATTTTCCTTTGGCAAGAAGCACACATTGTTGAAATTACACACACACATCCTGCTTTCTTAATTTCCTATGACTTTGGGGGAGTAACATTAACAGAGAGGCAGAGAAATGAATCTGGGATCTGGGAAACTTGAGAGTAGGGAAGAACTAGAAAGGGAACTGCAGCTTTTAATGGCTGCCTCTTTTCTTTTCGCTACTAGCACCTAGAGTCCTAGGTGACATTGGGCAGAAAGTACAACTAAATGCAAGACAGTTTACACAAAATCTCAATTTTTACCTGATTGGGTAAAAAACTATGGAAATAGTTTTGGATTGACCAGAATGAGAATGTTTTTGTTCAAATGAACCAAAATATTTCATGGTAGATTGGAGGAGAACATATCTGGGCTGCCAATACTGATGTTCTGCATCAGCTAGTTTATCTCTAGATCAGGATCTTTGCCTAGATTAAACCCTGGTACTATACCATAATGTGCCTATAGACTGCACCAGCCCTGACAAGTTTGTTAGCTGGAGTGTGTTTGGAGGAAAGGGGATGAGGGGAAGGGGACCCTTGGGCAGTTCAGCTGGGCACTAATCCATTTGGGGAGTGTTGAAACTTTTCAGTGAAATTAAAATGCAGCTGGAATTGGCTTTTTGAATGCTAGAAGTGCAGCTGGGAAGTAACTGGTGGGTTAAAACTGCAGATGAAAAGCCGTGGGCACTTGCAGCAATTAAGCAGTCTGGAGTCTTTCAGAGAATGAGCAAAAAACCACACATTTTAAATACAGTGAAAATATCAGGCAAATATATCTCTGTAGCTTTTTCCTGGCACTTTATTTCATCAACCAGCTAGTAATGCTAGTGTTCATACCCTATATATATAATTTTTTCGCAATGATTTTTCTTTAAAAAAAGGTCATTTAAAAAAAAATATTTTTGAAATGAATAACTCTCAAGCCAACATCAGCAGGCCCCTGTTTCAGGGTGTCAATTAGATGGCTACTTTTGCATTGCTGGGTGGCTGACAATATGTAGTTAAATTATTACAATATGCAGTTAAAATCACTACTGGCCTCCTTTGCTTCTTCCTCCATTAGCTTCTATTGTCTTTAACATAAGCCTTGGTAATTCTTCCACTGATTTGAATAAATAATAATTATAGTTCAGTAATCCTTGTTATAGCATTGCCTAATTAGTCTCTGTAGCTGACTTAAGGTTTAAATCATGAAGATAGAAATTAATTAAATATAGGATAAACAAAACCCTCACAAAAACCAGCTTTCTCTCCAACATCATAGAAATGTTTTGCAAGGAACTACCGAAAAAAAAAAAAATTGAAAAGCATTTTAACTCATTTTTCCTGGACAACTGCCCACTCTTACTTTGCTGACATTTTTATTTTGCTCTCTTGGGTCCCAAGTGGAAGATGGACCATGTGTTGAAATGTAGGTAACATTTTTATCTTTAAGTAATCTTCTCCTAGGAATGATGCTGCATGCACAAAACACCCAACATCCAACAGAACAAACAAAACTCTTCTATGAGTATATTAAAGTCAATGGAGTTACACACAAATTAATTTGGCCCAATGAAGTATTCTGGAGAACAGAGTGAAGCCTATCAGACTACATACAACAAAGTAGAATACCAGAGCTGCACAGTTGGACAATTCCATTTTCATTTTGGCTTGAAAGCTTCTTGCTTGCTAGTTTCTGTTCTGCATAGGTTTTTATACAACAGCCATCACCACAAGATCTGAGTACCTTCCAATAATGCATTGAAAGTGTCACTAACATCTGGTCCAAGTTTGTTTTCTCATCTTCTCTAATGCTCTGGGAAGTTCTGTTTATAATAAATAATTATCGTGAGGAAAGGCATTTATCCCTTAAGACACTAAAGAAGAAAAGCAGCATTTTTTACACAGATAATCAAGTATTTAGGGGAAAACACACTTCTTTTCTACAATTCAGAAATACAGCCTTTTATGTTTAAAAAGTAATTTCCACAGATGTCTCAGGAAGAATACTTTGCAACACTAATGCATTCTAATGGCCTCTGTGCACAGAATTATGTCAAGGCAAAATCTTGGGAGAAGCTGTGTTGTCAAATTGGCAGGAATCAAAGTGGCTCACATCCTTGTGGAAGATGATTGGCCATTTCTGAGAGCAGCAAGTTGAGAGCAGAGCAGGAGGGGAGAGTTTAAGGCTTGGATCATGGCTGATCCAGGGCCAGCTGGAGTAGACAGCAGGAGTCTCCACATGGCTTCTCTTTCTCCAGAATGGGAAGGAGTTGAGTAAAACATTTACACAAATGAAATCAGAAATAAAGAAGAACTTGGGATTTGAGCAATCCCCTTATGAATGAGCAGTGTACTTTGCTCATGACACAAAAAGAAATCTTAAAAAATTGAAAAAGAAAGATGAAGAAATGATCAGAGAGAGCAGAAATACCATGCTGCACAAAGTGGCTTAAAGCCCTGCATGCATTCAAACCCCAGGCTCAGTTCTTTTGATACATCTAACAGATAAATCATGCTGTTGTTTGATCATCTACATTTGAATCTCATACTTCAAATTCAGACGAATCTTAGCAAGCCTAGGAATCGTTACTCTCTAATTTGAATTCAATTGAGTAACATCTGTGCTGAGAAGCTAATTGCACAGATTTTTCAGTGGTCTTTATGTGAAGTATTTCCTCTTATCCATTTAAGAAATGAGACTTTTGTTAGCTCTGCAGATAACCATGGTTCAAATTCATGCCTATCATTAGCATCTTCTTTCTGTTTGTTGTTGTTTTTCCATCAGGTGTTTATGTGAGTTTGATTCCATCTCCTTACACAGTAATGCAAGATAACAACCCCATTTTCTGTTCCAGCTCTTTCATCACATACTGCCTCTCCCTGCAGTGTAGGTGCTCCTGCAAGTCCTATCTCTACTTTTGCAGAAGTTTCTGTTGACTTTGGATTCTCTATGATACAATTTTTTTTTCAGTAAGATTTTTTAAAAAACAGTAATTTAAACAAAAAATTAAGGTAGAGCTGGGAATCTGAAATTCAAGATGAAGTTGCCTCCAAATTAATCCATCTTGGAAGAGTGTCCGGGTATGGTTCAAACCACTTTGATGTACTGATTTCTTAAGGGGTGAATTGATACAAGGTTTTTCATCAGGCAGTTCACACTGAATAACTGACAGCTCTGAAGGTCTATGTGTGTGTTCTGCTAGCAGGAAGGATCAGTCCAGGTTCTGAGAAGGTGGTCAGGGGATCAGGAATGTTGGTGACACAAAGAAATGGGTACTGATGGAATAACATGAAGGTAGGGACAGCTTTCTGCCTAGTGCTGAAAAGGAACTGTAAGCTCACCTCAGTTGCACCACTGGAACTCCAAAGATGCCACAGAGCACAGAACTTGCCAGTGACTGGAATCTTGCAGTGTGTAATTTCAAATGATATGTGAAATGTAGTTCAGAGAAGCTGTGATTTATTTCAGTAGATCCCATACCTTAGAATCTTGTATTTTATCACTGAACACATACACAAGACCAGTCTTTGTAGACATTTGTGAAAACTGCTATAAATGTTGTGTTCAAATGGGACCAGGCCATGCTGTTTGGTAACATCAATCTCCTCCTCTTCACTCCCGAGGGAGCTGGAAACACAGAATAACACCCAGCTCAAACTTACTCACTTTTAGCTTGGTGTGGTTTTCCTGTTTATAATTCTCTCACTTTTGTTAGAAAAATACATTCTTCTCCTTTCTCTAAGAATTGTATTGATTATATGTTCTAGAAATAAAGAGCCACTGTTGCATCCTGCACTGTTTTTGTCTGGGAGTTTGCTGGTAAATGAAGGAGACCAAATTCTTAAAATAAACTGAATTCAGAAATACAGAGCTAAAGGCAGGACCATTTCAAGAAACAATTAGAACCCATTTTGAAAATGCAAAGACATAAAAATAAACAAAGCAGCAAGCCTAAATTGGCTTTGATCCCCTATGCTCCAGCATTGCTTTTTGATCTGTGGCTTTTCAGTGAGGTAGAAGAAAGTTTTTATCAAAAATATTCCTATCATTTGGGCACCGTAATAACCTGCAATCTACATGCTTTCAGGACTCAGAGAGGTTAGGTAACCACCTTTTGTTCAGCTCCTCATTCTCTGCCATTTTCATTCTAGGCACCTAAGACAGAATGTTACAGAAATCTATGGGTTGGTTTCTATTTGAGCTGATTTAAACAACGCTAAGTGTTGCAAATGTGTGTATTACCATATTTAAAGATCTCCATAATGAGCAGGAGTATATCGGTGATTTACATCTCTTCTATTACCATCATCCACACTAATAAAGAACTCCAAAATTGTCTCCATCTCTTGTCAAAGGCATTTTGTTTTCACACGTTCCATATAAAATTTGTCGATGATTTGTAAAATGCAAATGAACTGTGGCCAGGTAGATAGATTTATCTTACCATAATATTATGACAGTTTACTTAATCATTTTATTGTGTGAACTGTGAAGATTGCTGCTGCTGTGGAAACACAGCAGAAGGCTGAAGAATGCAAGAAGGCAGTCAGCACCTGTGGAAGGTAAAGATGTGATGCTTTGTATTGCTGCTGTAGTCTGAAGGGGAGAAAAATGGATGATCTAAAAAATCCCCCAAAGGCTCATTAAGAAGGATTCTATTTGCACATTAGTGTATTATGGTAAATTTACTTACTAATTTTGATGTCAATAGCGACCAGCACTATTGAAAAGCTTATGCAACACCAGTGAATTTAGTCAAATAAAAATACAAATAATAAAAAAAAAACATTTTAAGGAGTTAGATTACACCAAACTGTAATTACTAATTCAAGATTACACAAGACTGTAATTAACAGTTCAGTGTTACAAACACTATCAAAAGGCAACTGATGACACATTTACAGTATACACAAACACCATTCCTAGCAAATTTTTGATACCATGTGTTTTTTTTCCTTTTGCTAGTGGTTCCAATGGCTTAGGTAAACGGAATGCCAGTAGGGAAATCTAACCAGGTTAATGCTATCTACTATGTCCCAGTTCAAGACAGGTTTTAATATGCTGTTTAAATTCACCTCTGTCTAAAAATAAATTTCCTTGGCAATAGAGTGTGCTAAGACCCCATGTCTTACAGCAGCACACACATGAATATTTTCCTGACTTAGAGCCACAAGGATACCATCTTCATTTTAAACCTCTTCTAAGTGAGGCAAATAAGAATTCAGAGTCACCTCACTAACAGGAATCTTATAAGGTAAACCACACTTCTCTCCAAAACAAATTCAATAAAAGGAGGTCAGTTTTATTCACATGTAGTCAGGCCCTATGGAGAGACAATGTCAAGATTCAGGGCTGATCTGGTTCTATAAAATTGTGAATATCCCTTGAATGGCAAGGGATACCAGCCTTAACAGGAAGTTATTGATTACAACAAATTAGAAGCATAAGAGGAACTCATCAAAGTAAAGACAGCTGGAGGCCAATGGCAGAATTACCTAATGTAACAGACTGTGCAAAGCCCAAATTCGAATAAATACTCCTCAGGGAAATGCTAATCCTGACACCTTTCTAGATTCTGCTGTGAGCCTTCAGACCAATGCATGGCATCATTGCCTGAGGGTAGTGGCAGGGCATGTGGACTTATTTAGCAAAGTAACTTAGAAAGATAAAAAAACCTCAGTGCTTAACAGGGACCACCCTTGCTGCAGGAGGACTCACCCATGAAGACTCACAGGATTCAAATCTGTCTCCACCTCCTTTCCATTTCTCTTTGCAGTTTCAGGGTGAACTGGTTGGACAGCATAGGCTCAAGGATCACCATTATCAGTAAAGTCCAGTTCTTATCTGTGGGATTGGATGAGGAAAGAGGAATACTTGTGTCAGATGGATCCCATGAGACTGCAGTGGGAAGCTTTCAGAGAAGATCATGCTGTTACAGTGCTGCCCTCACTGATTTACTGCCGCAGCTTGTACAGTACAAGTCTCTGATCCTAAATTGCATCACTTTGCAATGCAGCATTTGTATGTGTGTGTTGCTGCATTATGCTGCAGCTTTTGTGCTTCCTGTTTTCCTCTACTTCTGGCTCAGAGATGGCCCCATTCTGGTGAACAATGATGTAGCTTCAGCCAATCATCACGGTGTCCATTGAGTTGTAGCTGCCTGAGACAGGTGGGGAGACTGACATCAGAGACTTCCAGGCTGGGAAACCTCCTTAGGTCATCATGCTAGAACAGCAGGTCCCCTCAGCAAATCTAAATTAACTCTCTGCTCTAAGATACTTTCCCGAGTGTTGGATTTCTAGGTTCACCATTCATGCACCCCATGGTTTATGGTGACCGGAATTTACCCAAGACCAGTTTGTTGAGATTCCTTTTCTAGCACCATGGGAGTTTCAGGTAGGAGCAGGACTTACCTGTATGGCAGGCAGAGCTTCCCTTGCACCTGCTTTGGGGATTTAACAAGCTGCTCTCAGAGTGCACTTTGCCATCCTCCATCTTTATTCTTCACCCCTTGCTGCTGCAGCTGCAAAGTGCATTTGTTTGACTGTGTCACCTTTAACATGATGACAATCATATATGTTTATGTTTTTAGAGCATGCTGGTGGGTTTTCGTTGTCATCCACTAGATGTAGGAGGCATCCTATATACTCATTCCCCTACCCACAGAAAAGAAAGGAGAAAATCCCATCAGTGACTTCAGTAACATCAGGCACTTCACATACAGGCACATCTTGGTGTGGTGCTGTGCCTGAAGATGGAGTGTCCAGCTTTTCACACCCTGTATAGCACTCCCTTGGTTTGAGGAGCACTCTTGATACGTCATTTTTAATTTTTGTTCTCTCTCTGTTAGTCTGCCGCATTCCCAGAAAGACTTCACACTGTAACAGAGCTCAGATAGATCACTGGTTCTACCTCTGTCTGTGCTCTTTGAACCTGAGCTATCATCTCTGGTTTGCAATTAAGATGCTGTAGTGGGACTAACAGCAGGAGCTTCTGGTACACTGAGCTACCAAAGGTTTTGTCAGCTTAAAGAATTTAAAGGTGAAGTTGCACAGCAAAGCAACTGGAAAGAAAAACAAACACTCATGAAAATATCTTTCAACAGTACTGTGTTGAGAATACCATGCAAAGCTGAAAGAAGAAATTATATACCTGAAGTATTTTTAACTTGCTATTTGCTATATGCAGCATATAAATTGTTAACTGGAAAGGATTTAAAATATATTAATGACACTGCTTTGATCTACTGTATTCCCTTTTCTCTAACCCTTCTGGTATTTGATGGTGGACATACAGGAGTTACTTGTGACTTGCCTGCAGCTAAATTACCTATCTAAATTTTTTGCACAAACACATTGGTGGTTGGGATATCCGGGTGCAGGGAGAAACGTTGCCATTGTAAAGTCTGAGCACTATTCTCTGTGCTAAAAGAATAGATCCAGGGATCAAGGAGAGTTTCACTTACATCAAGAACTTAAAAGAGGCAAATATATTGCCATTTTTTGAGTATACCAACACACCTATTCTCCAAATAATCTTTAATGTTTGAGACTCTGCATGGTGGCTTTAGATTACTTTTGAAATGCAATTTTCACATTCTTGTTTGTTTTGACTGATATCTTAATACAATATAAAGTGCTTGCCAGAAACAATCCTTCTCTGTCAGACAAAGGCACCAAAGTAAACATTTCTTGGTTTGTGCTTGGCAGCTGTTGAAGTAAACCCATGCCAATAGAAAATTTCTTTTACTACAGTTTACTGAAACAATTGGTTATTAAATGAATCCTAGGTGATTCAGAGGCATGCGACTCCCACAGTGTATTTTTTTATAGTAGATTTTTCCCTTTATGCTTTTACCTTCACCTTGTATTTTTCCTTTACCATAACAAATATGGAGTTTTTCAATCATTCAGAGAGACAATCATAGCAGGAGCAATGGGTAGTCCTGCCTCTGCCTTCAAGTATAAGAGTGGCTTGATCAGGGGAACAACAGAGAGCTGCAGAGAGCTGACCAGTCACTAATTCCCTGCTCCCACCCACTCCTCTTTGAAAAATAGAAACATACCTGTCTTTTCCCTTCTTCCTGATATTTCTTCTATCCTTCCTGAATTTTTGAAGAGGACCACTGATAGGTCTGAGACAGCTTTAGCAGGATCTTTAGCCTAGGAAAAACTCATCTGACATGCCTGACTGGAGAGCCTCCAAGCTAACCAGTGATGGTCTCACTTTTTCTTGCCCAATTTTACCTGTCACTGGTATTAATTTTACGAGCCATTTGCTCACAGACAAATTTTTCTTAAGGAAGACTGATGCATAAAGAGTCTTTACAGAAGGCTTTCCAGTTCAGGATGGGGCTTGAGTTTTCATTAGCCTCCACCTCCCAGTTTCACCTCCCCACCACAAAGCCTTCCCTAATCATTGCACATCACTGTCCCCTCTGGGGGCCTCCACTCCTACTCCCCCTCTTCCCTTTGCTTCCCTATGGATACTGCCCTACGCTTTCCAAGTAGCAAAATGCTGGAGCACAGCATCCACGTTACCCTGTTTATTCTGTCTGGGTTTGGAAGCCACCACTGACCAACATGCAAAGAGGTCTGAGGGAGTTTTTCTTGTAGGGTGTTCTCACAAGGAAGAGAAGCACGTGTGGCACAGGCTGCTGGGACAGCCACCCAGAGAGATGACATGGGGCATGCACCTTACTCTTCTCACTTTATGATGTCCAAAAACCTGAAGCTTCCATATATGTCAAAATTGCAAAGATTTTCTTTCTTTCCAAGAATAATAATTCTCATTTCCCATAAATTTGCTCCAATCCTATGCAACCTTAAAGACGCCCAGCAGTGAGGCAGGCAGGGGCAGCAGAGAGCTGGGAGAGGGACAGGCAAGGAGAGTTATGGCGCTGGCGTCTGGAAAAGGAGGGGCTGTGTGTGTCAGGTGTGTGCAGGCCATGGGGACAGGATGGGGAGGAGGTGCTGGCTTTGCCAATGCCCAGGTGCAACAGCCCTACAGCTTTAATGGCAGTGCAGCACGGAAGAGGATAAAGCTGTGCAGGCAATGCGAGTCCGTGCTGCACCACCAGCGCAGGGCGCTGCAGCGGGACAGAATGCTCCATGCAACACAAGCCGTGTGCACCAGGAAATCACACACAATGCTGGGAATGAAATGCTGGGAATGAAATGCACCATCTCTCTTCTCATTAATGGGAACACAGGGCTGCCTCCCTTGCTGCCCTGTAAAGATGCCCACAAGGCTCTTCCTCCCAGTTCTCCCTGTGAAGCCCACTCAGTTTGCTCTGTAGGATTTCCCGGAGGTGCCTGGCACCACATGGTTCAGCTGTATCTTCTTAGTCAAGGAGACAGCCCTGATTCACGTTTCAGACAAGCAGGCACAGCTGGCAGGTAGCATCCTTCAAGAAGCATCTTTAAATTGCTCAAGGTCTGGGAGTCACAGTCCTCCCAGCCCTCCCCACCCCTTGTTGCCATAGGGATGGAAAACCAGGTGATGTTGAGGTGTGCTCCCTTGCTCCTGCCAGGGGCTTAGTCCCAGGCCAAAACGCCAATAACTCCAGCCAAACTAACCATCAGATAATTCACCTTTCAAGCAATGTGTCAAGGGCAAGATGGGCAGGTTTGCATCGCTTTGAGATGCATAAGCAGCTACTGATATTTTCTGTGTTTGAGGAGGGAGAGAGCTGAATTTAGCCTTAATATATAAATGATATTGGTCTCAACTTCATTTATTTTCCTCTTTGGAGGTTCCAGCAATGCTGGCTAAGTGCTAAACGTTCAGTCTGGATATCTACCAATGCTGCCTATTTTCCCAATTTATTTTTTATGCTGCTCTTATGAGTAATGTTCAGTAAAGAAACAAAGAACTTACAAGTGAAGATCACATTCTCTCTCATTTGTTTATGTACTGCACTTGATTTTCTAAACCTATGCATAAAGTTTTGTCAGGACAAACCAGGAGAAATATATGAAATTCTGAGGTGGTAAAAATGAAGTTGAAAAGAAACTTCAAGTTGGAATATATCATGGAACAAAACAAATGCCTACATTTCAATCTGAGCTTTTATTTCTACACTAGAAAGAGGGATAGACAGTACACCTCCACCTTTTCCAAGGATGGGTTGCTTTCAGCTCAGAGTGGGCTTGGCCTACAACCCAGGGTTCAAAGATCTGCAAGCTTAGAGGCTCATGAAATCTGGATATCAGAAAGCTGATCAGTTCTGGGCCGTCCCAGCTTAACAGAGGAAAAAGAAGCAAAGCATGGCAGGAAAGGTTTTGAAATTTTAAAAATAAAGAAGTACTGCATGAGTTTTATATCTAGTAATCACTAAACCAAAGTCTCGTCCATTAAAAATTCAAATTACACCAGTGGCTAATTTGAACAAATTACTGGCTAATGTGAATAAATCTTCCTATTCTACCCACTTCGACAAGATCACATACCGCACCCCTGTGAGTTGCACTCTTTAGTGGTCTAGCTGCACCTGAAGCCAGCAGTTACACAACATTCTCACTCCTTGCAGTCCTGCTAAAAGAAGGAATAATTCATGTCAGGGGAGTGTGTGTTTGCTGAGCAGCTCCATTTCCTGCACACGTGTGTGCAAGTCACATCCGTGTCCCCTGCGACCAGGCTCCACTGGCACCTCTCTGACAATGCGAGGGACAGCCCAACCTGCAGCTGGCTGCCCCCAAAAGCAGCAAACACTTGTGCACTCAGGCTTTAGAGGTGCCTGCACTAAGGGTTTCCAGGCAAGAACCCTTGCCTGGATTAAACCAGGAATCAGCGCTGTATTTTTAATAACCAGTTGGCAAGGCCAGAAAATGTAGGACTCCGATGCAAAATACATGCTGCAAGCTACTTTCTGGCTGCTACCTGGAATGCTCCCTCATACATGCTGTCATTTTATTTTAAAAATACATGGTTGAGTGATCATCCAGAAATTTGTCTAGCTTTAATTTAGTTTTCTTGCAGTCTTCCTTTGCACAAAACGCTTTACATACTTGTGCAGTAAACAAAAATATTTTGTCTATTTAGTTAAAACACTGAAATACTATCACATACTCACATTCAGTCTATATTTTAAATTGTTGTGATGAATAAAAGGAATAAAATCTGAAAGATCTTCAAACTCAGACATTAAGAAATATGCTCGTCATGACAAATCTTTACTGAAAAATTAAAGTTTTATTGAGTGAAACAATTGCTTTTACATTAGTACTTCATTATTTCAGACAGGAATGGTTATATTTTTGCCATTTGCTTCCATGTCATAGTTTCCTTGTCTGCAAGATTATGGCAGATTTCATGGTTCCACTCATGAAATAAACACAAGCAAAAAGAAGTTCCCACACTATGACTTTTCCTCATAAATCTAAAAAAGACAGTTAGAGAAGGCAAAGTTACAACAGCCAAATTCCTCTCATAAAACTCATGTTACATTTGGTAAGCCCCAACAGGATCTGGAATTTTAAACCAATGGATTTTTTGTGACACAGTAAAAAGTAAAGCAATATATGATTAAAATTTCCTTTTTTCAAGTTTGTTGGATTGAGAATTTCACTCTACAATGTGGCCATAATTCACTGGAGCATACACACACATTCTTCACATTCTACCTGTCTTTGTGCATCATTTCTGCAATCTCTTGTAGAAGATCTACAGCTGTTTGCTCTTTCCACCTAAGCCAAATTCTGTGATCAATTCTGTGATATTTTCCTCCATTTTCTTAATTTTTTTAATCCCTTCCCCCCCCACATTTTCAGCACCTACTTGTGAAACTTCATTAACTATCTGCATTATTCATGCAGCCTCACTGACCTGGTTTTATTATGGTGTTTAATTACTAAAACAAACAAAAAAGTCATTTTTAAAAAGAGTCTCTTTAAAAGTCTCTTTTTAAAAAAGAGATTTGCAGCTGACCCTGGCAGTGCCCCAAAAAGTTTCAGCCTCATAATTTCATTCTTTGCTGAAAGAAAACAAGCTCTATCTAGTTTTTATTGCAATAATAATGTTTCCTTAGAGTCACTCAGTTTTTCTAACTAAAAGATGGGACACTGATATAAAGAGCATCAGCATGAAGACCTCCAGGGACTGCAAGGAGCCTTCTGTGAGGCCCAGGACAACAAAATGCTGAGGTCCCTGCATCTGGTAGGACATCTGAAGGAAGAGACCCCAAACCTTTGCCCTACTAGGCAATGTGAAGAACCCAATGTAATGGGCTTACTGTCTAAACAGCATCATTGTTGATAATTTTATCTGAGAGCACCTCCTCTTCTTGGAATGAAGAAAGAAGGACATGAAAAAGGCCACAGGGTTTAAGGAAACAAAAGATTCAATAAAAGGTGTTTAAAAGAAAAATGTATTCTTGCAATAAAAAAGCTCTAGGCTGTAGTTTGGGATGGCTGCAGCAAGTGAGTGAGGTAGGTGCCGTCACTATGGCAGAGAGATGATGAGTGGCTGCTCAGTCCAGCAGTGTCAGGCCATGTGCTCAATAGAGCTAAAATCCATACAGTCTATGCCAAGATTAAATTAAATATTCTCTGGAATCTACTGTCTCCTGCAGCCACGTGAACCAGACAATTTAAACAGGGATATTAGAATGCCCAGGATAAACTCACGTTAGTGAGTTTATCAATGCACATCTATATAACATATAAACTAACAATAATCAAGTGTAACACCTCAGATGTGCTGTCAGGACCAATAAAAATGACCAAGTCATTTCCATGGCTGTAGGAGTACAGGTGTCTTGTGTGGTCACATGTCTTATCAACAAACGGCACTAATTAGAATCTATTTCTAAATGCTTCATCCCACCTCAAAGTAAAAAAGAAGAAGCTGTAGAAAAGGTTCAGGCAAGTGCAGTGGCTGGTGGTGAGCATGGAAAGCTGGCTGCCTAAGGAGAGATCAAATAGACTGGGATGTTCAGCTAGGACAAAAGGCAGCTGAGGAGAAGTATGAGGGATAAAACCCTGATGTTACCATCTCCAAGGATAGATGAAGTAGAGGAAGCCATGTGCCATCATACCTCAGAGGTGCTTTCCTTGTTGGAATGAGTAGGAAGTAGATGTAACAAGCATCTCAGGGTTTTTTAAAACAAGCAGACCTTTTCCACCAAGTATAGAATTAAATTGTGGGACCCTACACTGTGGGAATTTATAGGTGCCAAGACTATAAGTGGGTTAAACACAACATTTAAAGGAATCCAAAGAAGTCCACAGGCAAGAATCAAACCCACAGACACAACCTCCATCTCAAGAGATCTCCAACTGCGGATTGCCATATATTAGGAAGTATATGGGGAGCTCTACATCCATGTGGGCTGTTCAAACACCTTTTTTATGTGCATCCACTACAGCTCTGAGGTTAGAGAGACCCAGCAGACCTTCCATCTGGCCCAGGGTCAGCATAAACCATAGCACTGCTTTTTTAAAGTAAGTAGCTTTTGAATGCAAAATCACATAAAATCTAGCTGTCCACTTAGGATTTCCTTAGTCACACTGCTCCTTCTTGTCCTTTGAGTGAGGCAGAGGATTATCTAATGTGTTGTAATTAAATCAGAAATGCAGTTACTATTGTCAAAACATGAGTCATTTTTTCATGCACAGATCTGATTCCAGTGACACAGTTGCAAAAGCATCTTTTCAAACTCTGTAATGCTGGATTAATTTTTTCTTCTGAGCTAAGCTGTCAGCAAAAACTGCTTAGCAGTGAGTGGCAATCAATCCAGCCTTGTCTCTCAACAAGTTAAAGAGTTTTGACATAGTGTGGTTCTCATCTAGAGGTTTTCTTATGAAAAGAAAATTCAAATGCTTTTTGAAAGCGTACTTTTAATAAAATCATCCACTTTTAGAAAGAAAAGCTGTATCCAAAGAAGTAGGCTGTTTGCCTCTGCACCTCTTGAAATTTCAGTAATATTGTCATGCATGCACTTGGGAAGAATTCTTCTGCATTTCTTCAGTTTCACTTGACATTCTTGACATTTTTCACTCCCTAATGCAGAAAGCAGTGTCAGCCAGGACTTGCCAGGAAATACCCACTGGTACATGGTACACCATCTCAGTGAAGTATTAGCTGCTCAGCTACTGGTTGCTTATCTCTTTTGTTACTTGAATAACAAGGATTATGAATTATTCAGCTACAGTATGAAATGGATAAATATGATACATTTCCCAGATTTCATAAAAGTTAAAATAGTGGGCACAGAAGAAAGGGACTACATTATGCAGAAGAAAAAAATGGGATCAGTATGAGGCAAGTATTTCCTAACAAAGAGGCCTATTAAATGGCTGAGAAGTCCCTTGTGGGAAGAGGTGGAGGCCTCATCACTTTAGATATTTAAAACCAGACCAGACAAAGCATTCATCTCTACAGGGGCGAAGGAAATGGATAAAATTACTTATTAGGCTTCTTCCTATCCATCTCTGATTTCTACAATTTAATACATTTTTTTAAATGCAAACCATATTTGTATAGCAAAAGGCAGAAAAACAAAAAAAAATTTTCTAGTTGTAGTGCTCCCCAGCACAATGAAACTTGATTTAAAATTAAATTTATGCTAGCAATTCAGACTGCAAGATGACTTCTCTTTGTTTAAGGTCTAACACTAAAAGCCTTGCTACTGTCACACGTGTCTCTAAAAAGATGATTTACTGTCCCCAGACAGGGGATTTATTCTTTGTGCCAGAACTCTTTGTGAACTGTGATGTTTCAACTTTGACAGAGGTGGCTGATGCAAAAGAAGAATGGTGCTTTACAGAAAAGTAGTGGAGTATGGGGTCTGTGCCTAAGGTCTGGCAGACGTATCAACTCCCTTGGGAATCTCCAGCACTAAATATTTATTGATGTCACTCAAAGGATAACATCTAGTCTGCTAGTATGAAAGTAAAAAGACTCTCAGTCTCTTTCTATCATTTTGAATATATTAAAATTATTTCGAAATTCTCAGTTCTTCTGCCCCACATTTCTTCTTTTTCTCTCTTTTTTTTTAATCCTTGAAAGCACTGCTCTATTTAAAACAAAGTGCACTGTCTTGCTTTGTAGAAATAAATATGAAGAAATGGAAACAAACTCCAACCCTGAGAAACCTCAGGATAGTCAAAATGTTTAAAAGTGTAACACTGTGGATCTTTCACTCCCCCCGCCATCCATGCGGGAAGATGAGGTCATGATGTAGAGCTCCTGTACAAGAAATCAAGATGCTCAGCTGAAGTGAACTGTCCCAGAGGCAATGCAGGGGTGGGTGTTGAGACATGGTGGTGCTCAGGCTTGGGACAGCCTCTCAGTAATTTTGAACCAGCCAAGACAAGGCAGGATATAGCCCCACGTTTTCCTTGCTTTGACATCAAAACTGTTTCAACAACATGCTGCCATTTACCCACTGCACCCTGTTCACTCTGGCATCCTGGCTGCAATTTGCCATATTTTCAATATGAGCCTTGCTGTGCTGGACTGGGCTGCAAACTCAGTGTGGTAGAAAAGATTGCTTCATTTCAAAATATTGTCCATCCACAGTTTCATGTACACTTGTTTCATGAGAGGGGGCAGAAAAGTAAGAGGAATAGTGAGTTGAATCTACCACTAGAACTGGTTAAAATTAAGAAAAACAATGGCCCTGTACCCAATAAGAAGGAACTCCCTCAAAAACTTCATCTACCTTTCTTCCACCGTTCCTCTTCCTCAGGTTAAAGTGTAGCCACTTGGGTTGAAAGCTGTGTTTTCCTGTTCTGTGCTTGTCTATGTGTGCTGCTGGACTCCACAGAATCAGAGAATTCTCTGAGTTGGAAGGGGCCCAAAAGGATCATCGAGTCCAACTTTCAAGTGAATGATCCATACAGAGATCAAAGCCATGACCTTGGCGTTATCAGCATCATGCTCTGACCAACTTATCTGTATCTATCTTCAGGTAATCAAGTCTGTTTGGAAGAGTCTATTTTTGGGTACATTGTAAAATACTGGCAACCCTGAAATTTGCCAATAATGTTATCAGGACAAGAGTTTGCCTATTTTAAGTGGTTTATATTAGCATATATAGAGTTTTGTGGGTCTGTAATTAATATAGCAGGACCTACCAAAGCTCACAATGCAGCTAAATCAAAGACATCAGCCCTTACTTTGGCCAGTCCTGTAGCTTTAAATAGTTGACATAACAGTGGGAGTATGCCCAAATCTAAGGGTCCGTTTAAATTAGAATGAAGTTCAATACTTTGCCATTTGAAAAGTAAATGTACTCAACTGTAATAACAGTAGTGAGTTAATTTAATTACCAAATGAATTTTAAACCCCAAAAGAGTCAGTATGGAAAACATTAAACTGTTTACAGCAGCTCTACCCCAAAATACTTATTCAAAACAGCCCCTTTGTCCCAGGCATAGACAAAATCCCCCTCTCTGCTTTGCTCAGCTTCTCAGTCAGCCCAACCCCAGCCCCACATCCTATGTAAGAGCCCACAGACTCTGTTAACCCATGCTATGTTAATTGCCCTTTGCACTCTGGGCTTAAGCCACACCTGCAGAGCTTCATCCCTCTCCAAGTCCTGCTCACAGGATAGCACAGATAAGCATATCCTTCCTAAGCTGTGCCCAGCAGCTGCTCCTGCATCATCCTGCCCCAGCCCTCAGGGGATACCACAATATCACACTGTAAATGGGTAGCTGGTGAGGATAGTCTGCATCCATAGGATAAGCAGGAATTGAAAACAAAACAAACAAAAAAAATCTCATTTGGACTAAATGAATCCTGTAGTAATGAATTTCTAGCACTTTGTACTTGGTTGAGTCATGTCTGGGCATAGCAGGAATAAATCCCACTGAAAGGGTATTGCCTTGATGTGCAGGCAGTGTTTTACAACCCCAGGAGCCATTACTTTCCAAGGAGAGAAAAACAGTCAGAGAAAAGGAAGGAAAACCAGGCAGAGAAGTATGCAAGTCTTGATATTAGCCCCATTTACAACTATTTCAGCACAGTTATTCCACTGCAGAGAACACAAGAGTTTTCAGTTCAAAGTCTAAAGGATGGTAGAGAATAAAAATAAGGAAAGAGAATTATCTGAAGTTCTTCTAGTCTCAATCACACAGCAAAAACTCTTCTCCACAAATAATTGAGATTCATCTCCAGGCAATTCTCAATGGCCATATTGTAAGTCATACAGGTACTTTATGACCCCAAAATTGCAATGGCATGCTCTGGCTGAGTGGCAGCATAGCTGTACAATCAATATGCTTTTGCACGCTTGCATCTTTGAGTGGGTTAGAAATGCAGCACAGCCTGAAATAACAGGATAAATTTAATGGGCTGGCAGTCTGAGAAGTAGAGAAGTATAACAACAGGTGTATTAATTTGTGCTGTGATGTGTAACTGATACCACTGTAATTTTGCTACAATTAGGCTCTGTTTTGAAACAGAGTACAAGATACCTGGTGCTGGAGCTAAGATAATCAGCTGAAAATCAAAAGGAAAAGACAACAGGTAGCACTGTAGAGCATGTTGTGCAGAGGTAATTCATATATACCACACATTTGCAAAACCTGCATCCTCTGTTAGTCAGCCCTTTATTAGAGACACTATATTCAGACAAATTGAACAAATCCTAAAACATATAAACCCCTAACACTACAAATACATCTTTCCAAAAGTTATGAAGTTCTATAAAACCAGAAAGGTTTCTATTTTTCTTTATTTTGACATGATTGTTGTTGGATACTTAAAATCTATGAGTTCATAGATGAGTCAAACCTTGACTGGAGATGATTCCTCTTCTAACTACATGTGCTTTACCACAACATTAAAAACAACTACTCAGGAACAGCATTTTCTAGGAATTCTGAAAATATTTTAGGTATAATTATTGTCATTACAGAAAAGTCTGAAACATTTCCTTTAATCATTCAATACACAGCTCCATAACTCCATACACTTGAAAACTATAATTTCTCTGTAAGTTTTCTTCTCACATATGTGTCTATATGTACATACACACACATATATACGCACTATTATAAAATGAGTGTCAAGAAAAGCAGGACCTTTACATTTCCACATTTTCTCTATTTGCAATAGGAATAAAACTGCAGATACCATCTGTGCCATCTACAAAAACTGAACCAGCTTAACTTCAAATCCTCTTGACAGGCTCTGCTTTTCCCACTGTCATTTTTTCATTCTTACCAAAGTTTGTTTGCTCTAAGAGTATATTGTTAGGCCATACATTCAATTTTCATGCAACAAACCCCTCTCCCTTTTACACTGCCCTGAAATGACTAAATCTTGTGCCAGACCCAAAAACCAGGCTTGCACTACTGCTCAACTCCACTCTGCTGTGCACAAGAAAACCAGTTTGCAGCTGCGGTGTTGCTAGACCTAGTAATACACATAAACATTAAATATTACTTATTTTTGTGTTCTTCCAGTAGTTCAAAAAATAGCCTAAACCATTCAACATACAAGCAAGCCTTACAGGGCCTGGTTCTATTTGTGGAATGGTAAAGTATCAGTAATTCCTCTGAGCTCCACTAATGGAGACATGCTAATTGCCACATCTAGATTGCCATCAACTCACAGTGGTGACAGGGGGAGTTCAGAGTATTAAAACATTTTGAAGGACTATGCCTTAAACAGAAATCTTCCCAAAGTCACATTATCTCCTTACAGTGCTCATTCTGTGAACTCAGAACAAAAACAAACAAACAAACAAACAAACAAGCCAACCCTCAAACCCAAAAAACCAACCAAACAAAACCCCGGTTAACCATTTCAGAGTTTTTTTCTTGAATTTGTATTACTGATTGAAGATCTGTTTCCTAATGGTTGGGAATAAAAGTCTATCTTGAGAGCCAAAGTCACGTAAGTGAAATTCTCCAGCACAGCTACCATAGAGTACATGTGCATGAGGTTGGTCATCCATTAGGAAGGACTGGTGGCTTGGAAATGTTACTAGTGGTGGTGGAAATGCTGGGAGGGAGGGTAAGCATAACAGAACACAGCTAGAGAAATCTGCAGAGCTCTGAAACCTCAAAGGGAAGCCTAAGGTGTGTATACTGAAATAAGTGCACCTGGAGAACAGCAAACACGTGGCTGGGTCCCCAGAAGTACTCATTAACAGGAATATTTCACAGTGAGCTGCAACTGTATGACAAGGAAAAATGGGCTTCTCTTTGGGGAAAGTGTTCTGGAGACAAGTTTTTAACATTCAAAAAAAATGTTGGCCTCCCACAAGTATTTTTGTTGTAATGAGAACTAAAAAAAATTGGTAGTTTGTTTTATTCTTCTTATAATATTAATTAATAGAGTGATTTAATTTGCTTTAAGTGATGATGGATTATAAATAACATATTTCAGAGCATGAGATGCTTTGGGTGAAGAAATGCAGTACTTGCATCTGGAAGGTGTCTGCTACAGTAATTTCTTTTTGGGTGAATCCTAAAGCATGAACTGACTTGATCAGTCCAATACAAAGCAAAGTCCTACTCATTTGAACAGTGGCAGCAGCAGCAGGCACCAAGTTTGGTGATTTTGCTTTATCCCTTTTTAAAATTCAGCCCTTCAAAATCAACATGTAATTTTTATTTACAGTTCTTAGCTCAAAAAAACCTTGGGGTGAGGGGTGTCAAATTCATTTGGAATAAAAGGGACCATGTAACTAGGGCCACTGCTTCCATTTAGTGGGATGGACAATAAGAATAAATAAGAATACAAAGAATACAAAAACAGGATTAATCAACTATGCTACACATCTGGTAATACACCTTATTTTACTGTATTTGTTATCAAGATGACATGCAGTCTAGAACTTCATGGCAAACACACTGGCAAAAGCCATAAATCATGAGAATAACAAGGCTCGAAGGAACAAGGCTTACAAAGACAACCCCAAGGGTGACTTTCTTGGATACCAGTAAATAAATCCCTAAAGGCAAGGAGCTAAAGTACAGCAGCCCTAGCAACCACACTAGCACCCGAATCGAGGTCTGGAAGAGCAAAGATGTGCAGTTCCACACTGTCCAGTTGTGGGATACAGTTGCAACAGAGTCAAAACTTGTAGGCCTGTAAAATTCCACCACGGGGGTTGAGTTCAGAGTCTGGGGACTTTCTCTTTGTACTTCCATGATTGTTATAACCAGGCAATTAGAAGAGGTGTGAGAAGGGCTAACCAGAGATGCCAGCCTTTTGGGAGTCAACAACAGTTCTGTTGGGTTGTCTGGTAGGCACTTCTTTCCCTTTCCCCCACAAGCTAAATTCAGAAGGATGTTGTTGTCATCAGGAAGACTACTAACCTCATCGTCTGGCAGGCACGTTTCAAACCTGCAGAACGGGCACACTATGACGCCTTGCGGGGAATCGCCGAAGTCTATGATCTTGCAAAGGCATTTGGCACACACTCTGTGACAGCACTCCAGCACTTTGGGTTTTCTCTGCCGCAGGTTATAGCGGTTGTAACAGATCTTGCACTCAAGCTCATCTGAGCTCTGGGTCTCCACGGACTCCTCTGGTAGCTGAGTGGTCATTTCTTCAGATGGTTTTCAGACTCGTGGAAAGAGAAGTCAAGGGATGAAGAGGTCACTCAGTCTTGCTTTAGAACATTTTCCTATCACCCATCTCAAACAGAAAAAGAGGAGATGACATCATTGAAAAAGATCAGTAGACATCATCCATTTTCAGCTTCTGCTAGGGATTGTGCACTGCATGTCCTTTACTCTGAGCCAGGCATCCATCTGAAAAAGCCAAAGTAGAATTTTTGTTGAAAGCAAAGGCATAAACAGGAAAGGAAAGGGGAAGGGGAAAAGCAAAGGGAAGGGGAGAGAGGAAAATGGAGAGGGAATGCTTTAGCAAATGAAATAGGCAAGTTCTACTTTTTATAAGCTTAGATTCCTTTGCTAAAACTACCTCTAAGGTAGCTTTTTTCTGTGGCATATAAGACATAAATAACAGTCATGATAATGAAACTTAGCATCATACTGCACAGATTTATTTTAGAGTTGAAGCTCTGAGTGGTTCAGCCCATGAAGTTCTCAGCAGAAGCTGCAATGAAGTTCTCAGCAGAAGCTAACCCCTGATCTGACCATTATTTAAACTCTGGTTTCCCAAGGAAATGAGACTTGACACCTGGAGCTTTTGGTCTTTCCTGGTAACTTGTGAACCTGCTGTCCAATTTCAAACAAATCAGCAGAGGGGCCACAATACTGAAGATAATTAAGTTGCTAAAAAGAAATGAACACTGGCAATTGGGTAGAGGAGAGATATTTAAAATAAGTACCATTTATCCTGGAGGGCAATGGGTGGTCAGCACACCCGAACCTCTGCTCTGAATGGGCAGCATGCTGCCTGTAGCTCAGCCAGAGAGGAGGGCAACGCAGGGGGAAGCTGGTGATACTCTGAGGAAATAAAAAATTTGGGGGAGTGGAATGGGTATGAAAGAGGTCCAGGGTTATTGCAAAGAGTTATGTGGGGACCTAGGTCAAATCTGGATTAGGCTTTGTTAGTTTTTCTGTTTGTGGAGCAGCCCATTTATTTTCTCCACCCAGCTACTGGACATACAATTACAAAAAGAAGTGTTTAGCTTGAAACAAATGTCTCCTTCAATATGTGGCTGCTGGGATGAAGGCTAATGTGTCTTCCAAGGGCATTCACCAGATGCTCTGATTTTCAAGGGTGTCATGGCTGTGACAGCTGTTTCACACCTCAGCTAAGGAGAGGTCCGTGGCACGTTTGCCCTGCATCACTGCAACTCTGTGCAGCAGTTTTGCCGCCAGATACATATGCCTCACTTAAACAAATGTCTTGCCATATTTTGTAACATGACTTCAGGAAACAGTGCATGTATTATGAACAAAGCATTAACCAGGAGTATGTGCTCTGGGGATCAATAATCACCAGCATTTACAAAACCAGCTCGTATCTGCCAGAAGAGAAAAACTTCTTCCGGATTCAGGCACATGCTTGCTCAAAGAAATGAGGGCAGAACTGCATTTTGCAGGTTTTCAAACTCATCCCTTCATTGCTAGACTAGCGAGGAATTGGCCACAGTCAAATGATGGGCAAAGTCAGCACTTGTGTCCAGCTGCCTCTTGCACTATCAATAAGTATCAGGCACACTGAATATGAAAAAGTGGCCTATTTCAAGAAACTTATTTCTTGACTATTTGTTTTAGTAGGTATGTGATTTCTTTCCCTTTCCATTGGGAAGTTATTACTCACTCCTAGCATTCAGATTTTTGTTCTTGTTTTGAGGACAAGGCAGGAAGCAATTCTTTTAAGCAATGTGCTCCTTCTGTCAGTACAATTTTACCTGCCAAACATCAGTGAAGTCTCTTTCATGAGCCTCTTGTTCTTACTGTGCTTTAAGTATTTTCCATTTCTGTATGTCCAGCAGAAGATGGAGAGATATGAGAGAGGTGGATATATAACTTCTATAAGCAACATAATTTGTAAAACTAACCTCCAGGATTTTAAAACAAAGATGTAAACATCAGACAATGCAGTAACGAAAAAAACATGACAGCATAATGAACATACATATTTCTCTAAAAATTGTTACAGACATGGCCCCCTTCCCATTCAATTGCTTCAACAACTCCTTTCCTGCCCCTTCCAAATTTTGTCTTTAGTGCTTTAAAGGTTTTCATCTCTGCCTTACTGTTGTTTTTATTATTTGTACTGTGGATATATTTGTGGCATGTTGCATCAGGCAAAGCAAACGTTAGGCCATCCACAATTTTCAAAGTGTACAAGCTAGACACCTTTTAAGACACAAAAAGGACATATTTTACAGAACTTACAATTTATCCTTCATTACACTGTGTGCTTCCTTATTAATTTCTACTACTCCTTTTATTTCATTCCAAATATCATCTTCTAGATTACTTTTAGGTAGATATAAATGTCACGAGATGTAACTTTCCAAAGGATGAACAAACCACAAAATGGACCAAAAAAAGTGAAATGTCAGCCTACTGGAAGGCAAAGAACTGCCAAACAAAAATTAAGAAGCCAAACAAAAAAGTGATTGTTTTAGACTTTCACATCTTGGGTATCATTTACCTTCTGTACCTGTGGGGAATCAGGATTGCTAACAAGGTACTGTTAGTAAACTGCTGGCAAACATTGTCTTACAACATAAAACTAGATTCCTGATTAACCAAAAATCTTCTAAAATATGTGTCTGCTTCTCATGGAAAATTACGACTTTTCTTTGAAAACTTCCAACTTGAAAAACCTTGATATTTTAGTGTTTATCCTTCTAATTTAAATTTCCAGGCTTTTTACAAAGCCCAACCCTCTTAACAACCAATTCTATTCAGACATGGATCACCTCTCCCTGAAACAGCTTTCAAATGGAATGTGTTTTACTGATTTTATCCCCTTTAAGTGCCAAATTTTGGCATTAATATAAGGAATAACGAGTCTCCGGGACTAGCAATGTCCCAGCTGCTAAAGTGGGATCATTAGCTCAATTTCCAGAGCACAGTGATCCTCCTATTGTAGTTTGTGTCATGAGCTATTCTACAATTTTTTTCAAACTCTTTTTTTAATATATTGTACTGTACAAGAAAGAGCGACTTTCATAGTCTTTCTCACTTCACAGAGTCTCTAAAAAAAAAAGTGTCTGTCTGTAATAAAACATTATTGATTGTTTTCTCTTCAGCTAAGTTTAGATGTTGAATTTCTCCTTACATGTTTTAGTATGAATACTGCTTATTACTATTCGTTATTTATACATCTTTTCCTTTGAAAATTAAAATTTAATCACTAGTTCCTATTAATGCTTTCATGCATTTTTTACCCTCTCAGCTCTATGGGGGTTTTAGATGCTTCCTGTCTCATTTTTGCTTTCCTGATTTCTTATGGAAATTTTTCCTTCTCAATATCCACTTTCCTGATCTTTGTTTTTCTCTCCTGAGAACTGCCACCTTTTTGGGTTTAATTCATGCTGCCCTGCTATTATATATAATATATATCTTTCTGACCTTGAAATCCAGGGACACTCACAATAAATCTAACCTCTCTCACATCAAGCATGAAATTTGTAGTCACTGGAGATCAAAGTGAAGGCCCATGTCTAATTTTAAAGCACTGTGTGTATTTTTATTAACTCTGGTATTTGTCATGATTTCAAACTGCTTCTTATGTCCAGCTTTTCTCTCTAGACTTGTCTCACCTGCTTGTTTGATACCAACAGACACAAGTTATAACTAGGGAAATTTCAATTACAGATCAGAAAAAAAAAAAATAGTACACAAGGTTTTCAAACATTGAACACATGTCAAGACAGATGTAAATGAAATCTGCAACCTTACAACACATATCCTTGACTGGACACAACTATGGTCAGGCCACTCTACCTTGGAATTGAGCCCTGCTTTGAGCAAAGGGAAGTAGATTTTCCTGGAGATTCTTCAAAAACAAATTATTCTATGATTCAACATTTTGCTATCCTGAACTCACTCTATGGGATGTGTTGGAAAAGCTTTATCTCTTAGTGAATAAAGAATCAGGCTGGCAATTGTTTACGTAGATAAACAGCTCTCCTAGATAATAATTCTTTCATTTAACATGTGAATTAATTTTTACAAAACCTAGAGTCCTTCTGCTAGCCTGTCTTCCACAGAATCTATCTGATGGGATCAACACAATGCAATTGCAGAACATTTAATTCCTGTGAGTATTATCTAGCACACAGCAGCTTTCTGAACAAGATATAAACTACTAGACACCACTATAAACTACTAGACATGTCCAATGATGACAGTATCCACTGCAATTTATTCAAGAACAAGCACATCTGTTATCCTCTGACAAGCACTTGCCTTTTGTAAGAGTCCTGACTAAGCACCGCAGGAGTGAATCCATCATTCCTGTTGCTGCTCCAGCTCTGACTCCCTCTTTTTCCATCCCTGTGCTACCGATCCTGTACATTATGAGCTCCTCTACTTGAAACTTTTACTAAAAAGGGAGAAAAGCTGACGACAGAGAGGCATCTTCTGGATGGCAGAAGACACAAGCAGGCCATACCGTGCTCCATGGACTGCTGGAGGGCAGATCCAGAATCAGGGGGAATAACCTCCCTTGCGGGCGAGAGGAGGTGACCCACAGGACCAGACTGAACCAATAATAGCAAGCTCTTATGTATGACCCCACACATGGCCAGACTTTCTTCCCAGACATGGAAAGAAAGGTGAATGGGCTGTGCAACATGTTATGACCCTTCTTTGCACTCATCTATCAAACACTGTGTAGACAAAGTGTTCTTATGAGAGGCCAGAAGCAATTACTTGTAGATTAAACTCCCAATATAGGAGCTCAGTCATGCTGACAGGGCAAAGTAGATGGGAAACTTGTGCCTCTCTTCTCTAATGGAAGATCATCTTTGCCTAGTTCATCAAACCAATGTTTTATCATTCATCTCTCACACTTTATTTTTTTCCCGTGAAGGGAATTTGCCAGTATTTCACATGTAACCTAAAATGAATATATGAGCTCAGCAACTTCCATAAGGCATCATTCATAGAACTACTCAACATGTGATATTTTCAAAGGTTTTAAAAGTTTCCTTTTAACAGAAGCTGAGCATATTTAGGAAAGAAGAGAAGGAAAAAATATACATAGATAAATAAATACAGAGAAACTTACTTTGCACGAAAAAGAACTTCTTGGAAAGGTTCACTTGCAGGGAATACAAGAAATGCCTTTTCTTCTCCACATGGGCAAAAACTGGTAGGAAGGAGGGAAACAAAATTAGTAGAGCAGGAATACAGCTGGGAGACTTTTTAGTCTATTTTCTCTAAAAGAGAGGAAGGAGTCCAACTTCTCTAGTTTGGATAGAAACAGCCATATGTTGAGATTTCTGTTTAGAGAAATATATTGGGTAAATCTCATTTACTAAAATTATTTCTGTAACATAATCCAGTTATCTTTACAGATCTGTTGTTGATTTTAAGCCTCTTTCAATATTATGTGCTAAACACTCTGAAGTGCTATCTCTTCTAGCAACCACATATTCACAAATGTTAGCAATTCACTGAAAAAAACCCCAATCTAAAGACAGAGCATCCAAAGAGATAAACTGTGCTCTGAAAGAAGAGTTGTAAAAACATATTGAAATACTTTCCTTCACAAATGTTACAGAAGCTCTTTGATAATTTCTACTTTTCCAAACACAGTGCAGTCTCTTCTCCCGCACAGACCAGAAAGCAGCCATCTCCTGGGGGCAACTGCATTCATGGTGCATGGAGGAGCTTTGCTGCATCCTGACTCAGCAGGAAATGACCATCGCACTAGATTTTTCCAGCTTGTGCTAAGCACAATGCAAAAATAACCCACCCCAAACTGCTCTACTAATCTGACATTTGAATAGACAACGTTCAAAGTGCCAGCAGCTATCACATGTTCAACCAGTTTCATGCCACATTTCTGCTAACAGTGGATGGGTTTTAACAATGGGCATTTCCCTGTCAACTCCAATCAATGCGAGAATTAGCACAGGAGTAACAGAATGTGATGTACTGATCCATTCTTGGCTTATGGTCAGCTGTGTAAACTGCTATGAAAAATGCCTCCATTCTTTTCACAAAAGCTTAGTTTTCAACAGCATAGGTAATGAAGCTATTCCTCCAATAACTATGTGTGAAAGAGAAACCCCAACATATACAGCAAAAAAGTTGTGTATTATTGACTGCTGACACTAATATAAAAGAGAAACATTCTTATCAGAAGTTATTGTTACAATGTTTAGAGTCTTTGCTTGATCTCTCCTAAACCTCTACAATAATGTCACAAAAATGCAAAACACAGACAATTACAGTTTTTCATATTTGAAGTGGAATTCATGGGTCTCTAATTATTTAGTATGGGAAGTCATGTAATATTAATGTGCCATCTCATACTAAAAGAAAAAAAAATCAGTCTATTTTTTAAAATTATGATTCCTCCTCCCCATCCTGCTAAGTAATCAGGGAGATTTTAATGTAACAGGGTTCACTTAATTCAGTGTTCAACAGGCTCTTAGGGTACTTTTTACATCTTTTGCCTGTACATACTCAATATAATCGACTCCATTTCCTATTAACAATATAATTTGCAATACTTTTTTGTTATTACAATAACTCACATTATGTGTCAGGTAGTAGTGGAAAATGGTATGAATACACTGTAAATCCCTTATTGAAAACCTACTATTCTCAATTACTTACTTTCTAGCTACAGGCTACTACAGTATTTATATGGATCCTGCAACTGTGGTGTAGAAAAGAAATGTTTTATTATTTAGGTTTGTAGGCAAAAATAAAACCTCTTCCAATAGTTCTTAAGAAGAAATTTTCCCTCATATAGAATTCATGAGTTATTTATGTAGTAATATGCCAAGTGACTACTCAATGTGACATATGGTTGTGGGTTGCTTTGTAGCTGTTTAAGAATAAAACTAATAAAGGACAAAGGATCTGAGCTTCTATTAGCTGTCTTGATTTAAACTGGCTTAATTAGATTAAATCGATAAGTAAAAAGAGATAACTTGAAATTTGTATCTAAAATGGTAACATTTAATTTTGGAAACATGCTAGTTAAACAGAATTAATTCCTTTAAAATTATTTTTAATTCTTTCACAACCTGCTTACTTGAGCTGTTTAGGCATTTTCTCTTGCACAGTTTTCTCACTGCCAATGGCTTTTCCCTTATGACTCTGAAACCAGTAAGCAATCTACTCCAGTTAATATATATTTCACAACAGAATTCATGACCTTACTTCTGTTTCAGGGAAAGGTTAGACATTCTCCTTTTTGTTAGTAAGGGTGGTTTTGGGTAGCTTTATCAAATAAGATAGAGTTCTGCTTCTCTGCTTTAGTGCTTGTGCCCTTTAGGAGCTCTTCTTAGAGTTGAACAGACTGTAGGACATTGGGTCTAGAATATGATTTGAAAAGATACAAAATTATAAATAAATAAAAAGCTTCCAAGTATTGCTTAATATAGGCATAAATATTTAATCATATGGCCTACAGATATGTCTAGCATTTATCTTTATATTAGACACTATTAAAAGCCAATATGATTTTGTATTAGGTTTCAGAACACATGATGAAAGCACCATAGAATTTTACATCCTTGCTCTGCTTGCTACTGTATGCTTGAATGTAAGAAATTAAAATAGGTCCAGAAATACAAGAAAATAACTTCTACTTTTCAAACAAAAATTACTTCTAATAGAAGATATTAAGTGACATACCCAAAATGGAACATTCCCAAAATATAACAGAATTCTCTCTCTTTGGGCATATTTTCTGTTATATAATTTGGGAGAAACCAGGTGAGACAAAATGACAGAAAATTTATCATGATTACATCATTCAGTGACAAATTCCTCTCCACACAAGGGAACCATTTTAATGCATTATAGTAAGTTCCAATTAACCTTCAAAATAAGATTTAATAGAAAGTCAGTGTGGCATTAACTTTGTCCTAATGGAGCTGAAAACAATTGCAGAATAGGCTAGAAAAGAAGCTGTACTTCTTGCTTTTTCTATTGTCATTAAGAAAAACCCACCTAATACAAGTATGTTTAACTTAGTATATTCTGTTTCAGACATTTTTGAGGATATGACAATATACAAAGATTTTACTATATTGCCTATTTTATGCTGATAGTGCAAACAGGAAATAAAAAGGGTGGACATTATACAAGGTATTACTGATACTGGATTTTATGTATTCTGTACATAAATTTGGTAACAAGGTTTTCTGCTTTAACTACTGCTCAGAATTTGCATCTTATCCTGCACAGAAAGCAAATGGTAAAAAACAACTGCAACTACTCCAGTCACAAGAATATTTGAAAACTCTACATCAAAGTAATCCAAATCCAATACAGATTTCCACTTACAAACAACATTTTAAGACCTGATCTTCTATCATCGTGTCCTGTTTGAAACACTGGCAACTAAATTCTGATCCAGCTGATGCTCAAATAGTCCCAATAGCTTGAAAAGTGAGGGGTCTGAGGAAAGAACACTCTAACCTTATTAGTAAGGATTCAGTAAATTGTAATTTTAATATTTCATTTAGTTCCCTTAAAGCATGCACCTAAAAATACTTATTTCTGGGACAAAGATTATTCTTATTTTAGCAATATGGCAAAGTTGGCATATAACCCCTTCTCAATCGACATTATTATATCTAGTATTATTATTCTAACATATTTATCATCACTAGAATTTAAATGTAACTAAGAATTTAAAAAAAAAAATCTTATTGATGTATTTTAAAAAGAGCAAACACAAACCCCTTGGATGCTATAAAAAGTACAGTATTAGTAGATCTGGTTGACATGCAGTAAAGTTGTATACCTTTAACTTCATTCCTGGGAAATGAACAATCCTAACAGACAAGTGTCAGTGGGGAGATGTTAACTTTGACAGCAACATGTACTGCCCTCCTACAACAGGTTTGTAGAAAAATTCCACTTTGTACACAACCTGATTTGTACACAACATGCACACCCACCATTCTAAACAGAGGTACGTGAAACAAAATTGCAGGCACTGAAAAAGCAGATGGGAGAAGGGAAATTAATTTGTGTCAAATGATACACAGAGCATTTATTCCTTTAAGGAATACAGGAATCATGTGAAACGAGCAGCTTTAAGTACTAGTCTGGTAGTATCTTTGTAGCTACTGGGGATGACCTGGGACTGTCAGAGCTCCATAAATTGCTACACCACCAACGTCAGAATCGCTGGAGTGTTCTGCTAATGAGACTTGCTTAACTCAGATTAATGCTTATAAAGCAATTAAACTTCAGGGGGACTGATATGAATTACTCAGCTTTAACATATTATTTAGCAGTGAATGTGGCACTTTTTATACCCATTCTGAACTGTCAGTGGAAGAGTTGAAGTGCTACTAGATGGAATATTTTAAGCAAAGGGCAGAATCCTTATGGGCTGAGACTCTATATACAGTGTCCTTTGGACTGGATAAGTGGAGCAGAAAGAAGCTGCAATTTATTCATAGGATGTATCAGAATCCAGTTAAGAATGCAGTGTATCTCCCTCCCATGTGTTTCTGATAGAAATATACTGCCACAGCAGCAGATAATCCAATCAGGTCTAAATCAGATCAATATGAACCTGCAAAAAAATTGGAAGATCTGCACTTAGGAAATGTGTTTCTGAAAGAGCTGCATAATTCTATTCTGGGACAAGGGCAGCCTGGACTTTACAAATTTTCCATCATTCAAGAGAGTTACACTGGTTAGGTCTCACAAACTCAATGAAGGGTATGAAACTGTCTTTTCTTTGAGCAGAGCTACAGCATTTTGATGTCATTTTCAACTACAGTGGTTGAAAGGTTAAACAAAATGAACATGTTTGAAGTCTGCCAGTTGAGCATATTCAAAATACAAAATGCATGAAAGGAAAGCATCGCTTCAGAAATTTTGGAAGTAATCAAGGCATATTCAGAAGCACAGCTTGTATATTAAACTAATTAAAAAAAAACCAAACTCCAACCAACACACAAAACAGAGAGAAAGTACATAAAATGGAATTCTAAAGGTTTAAAAAGCAACATAGTCCACAGAGAGCCATTACACTTCCCTGTGCAAATTAATAACTGAGAACAGGTATTGGTATTTTGTTAACTGGTAATAATCAATGAGGATTTTAGTTTAAGTGTTTTGCAACATGTACTACAAGACTAGAAAAAAGAACACTAACAGGTTGTGAATGTCACTCAGTGTAATAAAAATCCCAACATCAGCACAGCAGCTCGTCAGCAAGTACGCCCAAGGATATCAGGTTTTCTACACAATATCACAAATGAGCTGCTTGGCTAAGGCTTATGGACTAAAGTAGGAAATTAAAACATTTCTTGCCTTCCACTAAGTAAGAAGAGATTTTTTTGATAGAACAGAAACATAACCAGGAACATTTTAAAATACAGATGTTTAAAATGACAGCTTTCTTTAAACTATTTTAAATAAAGAATCTTCTCTGCTCTGCTTTCACTTAAGCAAGTGAATATAAGGCTTCTGAATGTTCAACTGCCTAAGTCTTTTTTCCAAAAAGTGATACTAGAAAGACATGCTAGGAAGTGAACTAATTAACTAAACATTAGGGTATAACACATATTTCACTGTTTTTCATTTCCGGTGTGCTGAATGTATATATTATGCAAAGACTGAAGATCTAGGAAAAAAAATCCTAAAAAGATGTATTCTCTATTCAAAAGCTAAAAAGCATTAGCCTTTATTTATGGTATTACTTTTTCATGGAAAGCTCCATGCTTGAAGCACCAGGATAGCACACTGCTGTTTGTTAGCCTACTAAACCAAACTTTATGAAAGTTAACAACTATTGCACTAACAATCAGTGCAAAAGGCACCATCCACTGTGAATCTGACCTTTTCACATCCCTGCAAACACCAACCACATAATTTTCAGCAAGTTAAAATAGACCTTTTTCCTTGGGCTTGGTTTCTTGACAGAAAGAACTCTCCGTGAAATTGATTAAAATCCAATTCTGCTCCTGAGTCAAATGACTGCAATATTACTTGAGAGCTTCTGAGCTCATATTTGTCCTTCTCTGCTTCAGGAGGACTCTTTCAGAAAGTGCACCCAAAGAAAGTGCACCCTGAGGAGCATTTCTTAGTAATTGTGCTGGATATATTTTGCAACAGTGACTACATCTACACTTTAAACTGCAGCGCAGACTTGATATAACTGAGTGGGATTCGTAGTGGAACCAACCTAGCTATAATAACACGTACTTCTGGATGAGTTAAGTTAATCTGGCTTGCAGGAGAATCAGCCAACCTTATGTACCATTTCCCACACTATCACCCTATGCTAATATGCTGAGCTTTGTCTACAACCTGTGCCAATATATCTTGCCTATCTGTAAGCCATCACTGTAGAGTGTTAAGCTACAGAAGACTGCACTTTGAAATGTGATAGGAGATACCCTAAAAGATGGCAAAAGTTGTACCTTTCATTCTCAGATATGTCTGTTTGAACTGGATATCTGAGGATCAGTAACCACGGAAAATGGAAACTTTCAACTCTACTTACTAAAAAGTTTATGCAAATGTTGTTATTCACACAATGTCTATCAATGCTCCTCCATACAGATGCCTTCCAAAGTTTTCTCCTGCACATAAACACTGTGTGAGTATGAAGTGACAAGACTTGCAGTACAAGGCTTGAGAAACTTAATTTTCATGATTTTTCTCCCTGAAAAACAGGGAGAAAAATAATGAAAATTATTTTTCTGAGTTTCTCCCAGACACTCCTGCTTCTGAGTGGGTTTCACAGAACACTGCTATATGGATAGATCATAAGACAGAGGTGGACTGGGGGAGAAGCAGCTGCTGCAATAGTGAATTTTATGTTAAGTAGATTCACTAGATAGCCCTAGTGCCCATTTTGTCTTATTAATAAAGCATTCCTTGTCCACAGCAAAAGGTGATAGTATATCACACTGTCTATGCCCAAATCTCTAGCTTTCCATGATCCCACTGAATTCCGTAAAATCAAAAGCTCTGCACAGCATTTTCAGAGATGAATTTATGGTATTGTACAGCAATAAAAGCATTCTCTCCTTTTTCATCAGCATGGTCACAAGTCTTTTGATAAGAAAAATGGCAACATGGAATATGAGTAATTCATTACACTAAAATCTTCTTGTGTAAATCAAGAATGATTCAACCAAACAAGTTGCAATGCTTACAAATATGCCAACAAATAATATTGGCTTGTCTTAAAAATCCCTTTGTTTGAGATAAAAAGTAGTTTTCCTCTTGCTTTCCTTATGGTAGCCTGTAGCTCTAAAGATGTGCTAAGAAAAACTTTACTTGAGGGATTTGTTTGTCAAAACTTGTCACTGAGTTTAGCTTGTAAAATGACAGCAGGAATTAAATCTTGGATGCAAACATTTTCTTAGGATGCACATGCAGACCTTTCTCAGGTAAAATGCTTATTTATTGGGTAACAGGGAGAAAGCTGGTAGAATTGAACTACTACTGTATGCTTTTCTTAATTGCTATTTCATAGGATAACTTTTTGACGTTTCTAATATTTGTTACTGCCTCATTTATTCAGTTCCTAAATTTGTAATCCCTGCTAAGGCAAAAGTCATATTGAATTGACTAGAAAACTGACACAAACAACCATCAATTTCACCTTGGCTCTGCTACCAAAAAAGAAAATGAATTTAATTGTCACATTATTAAATCTTGGAAACAACTGTGCTTCATAATATATCACTCCAACCAGGGAACATCATCAGTAAACAACTATGATGGCATCTAGTCATTCATAAAAACCACAGGATACTGTTCCCTTCCCCAAAAAGATAAAGTTCTTTTAATACACTGGGTTATGCAGAAAGGAGCAGACAAGATCTCAAGGACACTGTTTATGAATACACGAATTGTGGCAGTCCCATTGGCAGGATATCAAGTCTGAAGGACTTACTGATTGAACATTATGTGAATGAACTATTTGATACACTCACACAGACTCAGCATCACGTCCAAATGAGACACTGCAGCCTCAGATGTGTCTCATATTCTGTGAACATACCAGGTGGAACCACTGGCTTATTACACCAGTGGCTATGAAAGAACTGGAGATCCCACTCACCATCCATAGCCATCCTTAACCATCTCACATGGTAAGACTTTAACTCAGCTACTCAAGAGAAACTAACTAAAGCACTACACATTATAATTGTCTTTAAAGCCTATAAGGCATCTTACAGCAACACCTTAATAAGCACATCACTAAGCACAAGATCTAAATGGAGCAAAAAAGGACCCTCAAAGTAAATGCCCACTACCTTTTCTCTCTTATACTTGTGCAAAGCCACTGGGCTCAATTCCATTGTGTTACTGATGGTGCCTGAGTGCAACTGATCACAGAATACAATTTATAAGATTGTTACCTGAAAGTCTTGGGATCCTTCCAGAGAAGAGTTGTGAATCAGAGAAAAGAGAGTAGCTGTATGATGAACTGGAAAGACTTTGATGTAGGAAGTGGACAGAGAGGGCTAAGTGCAAGTGAAGAAAATTTAGGAAAAAGCTTTCTAAATTAGCATGCTAAGGAAACACAGCAGGAACTTACAAATGGGGGAGAAGGTCTATGGAATAAAACCAAGTGGAATAAAACCAAGTTTGATACACAAGGTGAATTTGTGGGGGATTTCAAAGAAGCAGCATTATACACTTTAGGAAGATGGCCAAAAAAAGGTCCAAGGGAGTTAGGTAAGAGGAAGGGAAGCAATGGAAGTGTCAAGTCAGCTAGGAAAGTGTAGGTTACAAGGTGTATGTTACAAGCAACAGGAATCAAATTTAAAAAGTATTAAGGCACAGACAGAGGTGGGAGGTAAGTAAAATGTGTGTTATACAAGAATAGATTATACAAAAATTTGGTAGTAATCTGAATATAAAAAGAAATGGAGTAATGAAATATACCTTCTTTTGCCCACCACACTGATAAGAATGAATGGGGATAAATAGTAATAGACTGATAGAACATGAAAGTATTTGGGATCAAAATGTAGCACTCATTTTAATAATGAAAATACCAGTAGAATAGCTACAGTGAATTAGCAAAGTTCAGGAGAAAGCTGTTTTATTTAGTTGTACATTTACTTCTAGAATTGTCAGACCACCTCCATGACAAATGGCTTGGGTCATTTACAGAGAATTCTACTAAGGGTAAAGGCTGCTGGGGTTCCCAGCAGATCCTTCAGTGTTTTTAAAGAAACTGTATTTTGTCAGACAAGTAGCAAACCAAAAGCACAACTCCTGGCCCGTGCTAGAGCTGACAAATATGCCTGATTTTGAGTAACAAGCCTTCATTCTGTATGTCCAACAACATTGCAGCAGAGCTGAATGAGAGAGATTACTTGTGGCTCCAGTCTCATACAATCAGCTTAGTGCCATAAAGAATGCGACAAGATGAGATCTGCAAATTAGACAGTTCAGTCTGGGCACTGTATTTTTTTTTTAAGTGGATACATAATCCTCATTGTTTGTGATTGATCCTGTCTCAGCAAACAACTGAGACGGCACTTCAATCCCAAGTCCCTGAAGTTCAGGGGTTTACAACCTTCTGATCAGAAAGATACACTGAATGAAATTTCTGCAAGTGCAAGATTATTTAAAACTAATTTGATGCTCAGAAATGCCTTTTTTTGGTACCGAGGACACTTAAAACCATTTTTAAAAAACAAAACGTGTAGTTCAAACAAATGAAGATAAAAGTGTAAGATTTAAGAAATTACCATAAACCTATATTATACTAATCTTATGACCTGTGCAGTGAAGTTCATGGAACATACTACTGCTTTCAAGTGACAGAATTACAGAACAATTTACATTGGAAGGAACCTCTGGAAATCATCTGGTTTAAACATCACATCCTGAAAAGTCCAGAAGACAATATTGCAGTACTGTGTGCCAAGAACTTAGAAGAACTCAGTGTGATATCTTATGGAATGGGAGGGTGCTGATCACACTCCAATCCATGCACTCACAAAGCACCCAGACACAGGTAACCAAAAATCTGTTCAGCAAGGATAATGGAGACACAATCCTTGCAATGACACAGTGAACAGGACATGCCTCATCCTCCTTTCTTTTTAGGTTGGGCAAACACGTGCTGCTGCTGGATGTGCATTTCTGTTGTCTTCAGGCAACAGCAAACAATCTATTCTTCCCACCCACTTCTGTGAGTCATCAAGCTTTACTCACTGTCTCCTGAAGTGGGTGTCCTTGGAAGGTCAGGTAGATGTTCGATGTTATCTCAATGACCTCATCCGGGTGCCATTCTCACAGTCCTTCTCGAATGGTTACTTTGGTGCCCCTACACCCATTCAATCCGTTCTCACCAAGGTGCCCACTACAATTCTCAGCAAAAACAGAGACAGGTCTGAAGGGCCTTGTCCATTTGAGCATTATGAACCCTCCCTATGCTGGAGGGTTCACAAAGCCCCCCAGGCAGTGATTCACAGTAAGGAATGTGTTTTACTTCAACCACACACAAACTGCACTATCAAATAAAGATAAAATTTATATGAATATATTTTAACAGGAACATTCACATTTCCAGGTATTTTTCTTTACAATGTATTACGTCTTTGATTATTCTGATTTTCAAAAGCAGGTCTAACATACAGTGCATTTTCCAGCAAGTGTTACAAAGGAGGGAGTGTGTTGTTTTACACACTATGCTTCCATATTATAAATCCATTACTATATATTCAGGAAAATGCATAGATAAAAGCTGAAATTGCAATTTTCACATTGAAAATGAGCACTAGTATGTCTTCATAAAGGAAACCACATCAGATAGAATATTGTTGCTAGTGACTGTTGTTCAGTGGGAATAAAACACTGCATTTCTGAAAATGCAAAAAAAAGAAGTGGAAATCCAAGGGCAGATTGGATGGGGCTTTGAAGAACCTGGTCTAGTGGACAATGTCCCTGACCTTTGCAGGAGGGTAGGAACTAGATGATCTCTGAAGTCCCCTCCAAATCAAGCCATTCTATGATTCCATGAAAAGTAGCTCAATATATTTCTTTAAACATTACATTAATAGATTAATGCTTTAATCTACATAGATACAATATACAATACATTGTACATATACAATATGTATGTGTACAATAATGTTTAGCTGGATAATTTTATCTGATATTTGAAGAAAATAATTCAATCATAGCTGTGCTCTACAATGAGTACTTTAAAGAGAGTGACACACACATTCAAACACAGGCATTCCCCACCTTTAAGCCCACTTCACCAGAGGATACAAGATGTCTCTATTGAAAAATTGATTCAAGACTGAAGAAAAGAAAGATTTAACAGAATCATCAGGAAATTACTTAAATAAAAGAGAATCTTTGTTTAAACAATTTAAAGCTGGGGCACAATGGCATTATCACAATGCTGAGTATTAATTATTATGTTTGCTCTTTCCGGCCTGTCACAATGATGAACAATAATGAGAGCACAATGTGAGATATTCACCATTTAGCTAATTCACTCAGTCTAGGCAGGGGATCAAAGATGTTTCTATACTGTCTATTCCTTAACAACGGCCCTTTTTGGATCCAGCGTAACTGAAAGAAACCCAAAAATTGCTGTGACCTGTGCAGATCTTCCTTGTCATATCCCAGAGCCTAAAACACCTGTTGTGTTCCAGCTGCAGGAACACAACAACTTAACTTCAGTCTTTCCAGTGCAGCTGGCACTCTGGAGAAGCAGAGCAGAGATCTAGGACTCAGTTCCCTTTCTTTCAGACTTGCAGCAGACAGAAAAATCGGAGAAAAAAAAAAAGAAACCAAGTTTCATGGACATCTGGAGCTGTATGCAAGATGTGAGCTTTGTCAAGTGTCCTCCCTGGAACCAGTGGGTTGAGCTGAACAGACCTTCAATATTTACCCATTTCCTATCAACACAATTGCCTGTGGTTTCCCCATTATCACTTTGCTCATCAGTGAATGTATGATGCTTGCTGTTTGCTGCCTAGCACACTGCAATTCTTTTTGCAAATGGGTGAATAACCATTCATATCTCTGACTAGAGTCTTTCTTTCGCTAGAGATATGCAACTGGATTTGTGTGAGGCAGCTGCTCAGTATTTGTGTGCCAGTCTGAGTGGTCCAGTATGTCATGGTGGACAGATGACGTCAGTTCTGGAGCTGGCAGCACAGGAACTGGGCCACTGCTTAGTGCTGTGAATGCTGATGAAATTGCCTTCCCAAGATTTGTTTCTTCTCTCAGAACAATATGATCTTGCAATATATGGGTTCAGTTTGATTTTTTTTTTCCTACAAGTCATTCAGGCTTTGCCCATTGTCTGAGCGCTCCACACGCCTTCAGTGTATTCTCTAGAAAATTTCATACAAGCATTGCAGTGTGTCTGGTAGTGCAAAATTAGGTATTTTAACAAGCATACTGCCAGAGCAGAAATTTCTTCTCATCCACATTCCAGTGCAGAAATCCCACTTGTAATTAATATTTCTTCCTGAAAGACCCTTATCATCCATCTTCCCCACCATAAAAAAGCACAAGCCAAAACAAACAAAAACCCCCGCCAACCACTCCAATCCACTGTGACTCAAAACCAATGCCAAATACTATTATCTCCTTCTTTGGAATTTTCTGACATACCCTACTTGTTGCACTGTTGTCTGTTTAGGCACTATATTTTGCACAGCAAAATCTGTGTTACTGTGTCTTGTTCACAAAAGTTATTGCTAATATTTTAAAAGCAAACAATGAATCTAATCCATCAGCTACATGCATTACTATAACACGCACATACACATTTGAATTTTAAATTTTATGAATATACAAACATAAAAGCAAGTGTTCATTGAAGTCGACCCCTATCAACCCTCCAAATATTCCCAGACAAATGCAACTCTTCAAACATGATCAAAAGAGCTCTGGACCAGCAGTAATGGAGTGATATGAGCCTTACTTTTCAACACAGACAGCCATGTGCTGATCATTGTATATATTTTTATTTCCCAGTATTTACTATTTCTCATAGCTTTATTTCATGCCTCTTTTTGCCCTTTATCTGTGCTTCAATTGACATAGCTAATGTGTGAGCAGCAAAATAAAACACACAGGGTAACTCTTTGAAACAACTTCAAAAAAAAAATCTCTGTTTCAATGAGTGTGGCTTTCTTGCACGCAGACAGACAAGACTGTAAGTGAAATAAAAGAGGGGAAAAGCTAAGCATAAAGACATAAACACTGCTAATGAAAGAAAGGCAGAGTGATACAGTAAAAAGAAGGAGGCATCAAATATGCAGCAGGATTGTTTATTACAAGTTACTATTTTGCAGTCAGTGGATAGATAATTCTGGTTTGGACACCTGCATAGAATTATGTCCACAGCTGACTTTACTGATCATACTGTGTGAAATTGGTTCTCTTCCTTGAGTAAAAGGCAAACAAAAGGTTACAGGGATGAATGTTTTTGTAAAGTAATCTGCATCACTGAATGCAGAAAATTTCCACACCTGTATCTATGATGTCAATTTATACCCTTGGTCTGTCTGGCAAATATAAATATACATGTCCATATATATGCATAATTTAAAATACTCTAGCTGTGTTGAGAAATGTGTGTGCATGCATGTGTGTGTATTCTAGAACTAGAGAAAAGCTGTTACCTTCTCAAGATACCTACAGAATTTCAAATACACATACATGCACTATATGAGTTATCTGTATAAATGACAGTGAGTGAAGCATCCTGTTAATGTTATTAAAACTGAAAATTAATTATAAGTCTGGTACAACTGACATTTCTCTTCATGAAAAATTTTACTTTACTGAAACAGAAAATAGGCAGGCCACTTAATTTTTAAAAGGGCATAAAGTTCAGAAGGCTGTTCAATCTATTCATAGCCATGTCTGAATATCAAAACTGCCCTTAAAAGAGCCACCCCCGAAAGTTTCTTTCCATGTGTTTTTTTTTTTTTTTTTGCCATTCCTCCCTCCTCTCAGTCCCAAAGTCAATGAGAATTCATATTTTAATAAATCTGTGTCAATATGCATTAATGAAGCCTTACATTTACACTGATGAACACACTGTCCTTAGAGTCTAAAAAACACACTTCAACATGAAGCAGATGTTTTGGCCATGTTACAATAAATTCATAAAAAGAATCTTCTTAAATGCTGCCATTAGCACAGCACACTACTTTGGAGCAAGCTGTCTTGGGAGGTATACCAGGGGAAGGAAGGGAGATACCACTGCACTCACTGCTTCTCCATTCCAGGCTTATAAAATGCTTTTAACTTGCCTGTCAGGTGGCATAGTTGGGCAAAGCAGCCATGTAAGAAAGTTTCATTAACCTTAAGAAACAAATGGCACAAAATTTACTGGAAACTTAGTTCACTTGGGATTTTTGTGGGACTTATCAATATGCAATATTATTACTTCACCTTTACATCACCTGCCCACCATTTGTTTTCAGTTCTGACTTGCTCTTTCCAAATCTTGTAAGAGCTGTTTCTCTATTTCTCTGTGAAGAAGAAAAAAAAAAGGCATCCTTTTTCAAATCCCTACCAGAGCACACGTACAATCTCTGTATGCTTAAGTTCCACTGATAGTAGATATATAGTTAAGTGTGATCCTATTGTCTTAAGAGGATACTTTATATTCTAAGATATGATTTTGCTAAATACAACAATAATTAAAACAGAAGTGTGGTGCTTCAGAAACATTTTGGTGAGCTTCCAGGGACTTACCTGCCAGCTGCCAAGCTGGCTTAGAGCTCTAGGCTCAATCTATTTTACCCATCCATCACCAAAGGGTCTGAATGACTGATAACAAAAACAGATGATTCATTGTTGGTATGCTTTCTGTTGTCTCTTTGTCCTATGGAAGACATGGCACTTTAAGATAAAGGTTGATATTTCAGGCTAAGAAAAACTTACAATATAAAGAGGGCAGTTTTTATATTACTGGATAGATACTTGTTCCTAATTTTTAGAACACAGAGAGGGACTGAAATTAAATTTTTCATTGTTTGCTGATCTTTAAATGAGCAGGTACCCATGCCTATCATCTTGAGTGAAATACTGTCAGAAGATGCTCTCCCTTTTTGGTCTTTTTAGATAGATCTGACTAGTAAGATAATATTTCATTTCCATTTACTTAACAAGTCTTATTCCAGGTGTTGCCCTTGAATTTAGTAGCACAAACATCAGGGACTTATCTCAGAGGCCTATTAGAAGGAAAAGACAACTGTAGGTCTGCCATGGTGATGGCAGAGAAGAAAGGAGAAATACATTAGAATCTTAAAAGCACAGAGAGCACTTCCACCTAACAACTTCACTCAAGTGAAACTTGAACTTCACTCAGCTTCACTCATAAATAAAATGAGGAATGAACACAAAAAACCAGCTCTTCTCTTTAACATTAAAGTACTTGCTAGCTGTGTTGTTAGTGTATCGGATTACTGTAGAAAAAGCTTTGACTATTCAGGTAAGCTGGATACCTAAATTGCACTGTGACCACAGAATCATAGATTGGAACAGTTTTGGTAGGAATGTACCTTTAAAGGTCATCTAGCCAACCCCCCTGTAATAAGCAAAGTCACAGAGACAAATGATCTGAGTGTGAGATCTTTGCAACACGAATGTAGCAACATGGGATAGGTGAGGAGGGAAACACAGCTGAGATACCATTACCTTTTGGGCTGTGTTGAGAGTCAAACTAAGATATTTTGCACAGTCACAATGTTCACAATCTGTATAGGATTTTGAACAGTTTGGACAGTTTCTCACAGGAACAATGAGACAGTCACAAAAAAAAAATATTTGGGAGCTGAATAAATATCCTTCAAGGGAAAGCTTAAAAGAGCTCAATCTGTTTAGTTTGTCAGAGAATGAGAGGCAAGTTGATTACAGGAATAAGCATCAGCTACAAAAGTGCTCTTTGATTCAGTGGACACAGTAAAATATCTGTAATATACTGAAAGCAAATCTAAGTACTAGAGCATTACAAAACATCAGCATTCTGCTGAATACATACATTGCAATACAGTTTTAGTCATACAATAACTCATCATTTTCTTCCACAGGAAGCTCCGCTGAGTTTGCAGTATAGTCGGCAGTTATTTAGCGAATTTTTTGGTTTATTCTCATTGTATAATTTGTGGCCCTGCAATTCACTCATTGTACCATTTGAACCTAGCACCAAACACAGCATGATTTATTTTTTTGACTTTCATTTAGCTGTCACTTTAACAGCATAGAAGTGTAATTCAGTGAACTGAAAGACACAGGAAGATAAAAGCCCTCATTACACACACGTTATACAACACTCCACCTGGTGATTCAAACACTACTCAAAATTTCTGCTTAAGATATTTATAAAATTCTAGCTGAATAAACTAAATATTTTCAATATTGGTAGAAATACTGGTAAGCCTTTTAAAGCTTTTTTTAAGAGTTACTTGTAGGAATTGTTTAAAGAGTGGAAAGCCAATATCACCTTGAGTTTTGGGCATGTTGCTTTTTAACAGAGAATACTTCTGTGGAAATACTCCAGGCCTCCCCATCATGTATTGGGAGGCAAATGGCGTCTGCAGGTTCTTGGTAAACACTTGCAGTGTAGCTCCTCAGCGGTCAAGCCATACTTTCACATAAAGCCATTCCACAGCAGAAGCTTCAAGGTCAGATGCTTTTTCAAGCAGAGTCTGATCAGGTCACTGCTTGTGAGTCACCAAGGGGGGAATATTTTCTTTCTGTTCACAGGAGAACATCTCCTGCCTGAGTACAGACTGGCTATCCATCTGAAATGGGAGTTTTCTTTCTTTGCCATGCACTGTCTGCCAAGATCAGTTCCCCTGCCTAGAACAATACCTGCCCTGAAACTATTATGGAAAGGTTTGGGTTTCCTGACCAACACCTTCTGCAGTGGATATTGCCAACACAGCCTTGAAGGCTTACAAAAGGGGGCCTAAAAGAAGCCTTCAGCCCTGAGCTGGGCCATCTGCTGGGAGGAGCTGATGCACACAGTCTCATACCAGATTTTCCGGCCTGGGTCTCCACCAGCCTGTCCCAGTCTGAGTCATGTCTCAACCTGACTCCTCATACCAATCCCAGATAACTCTCCCACCATTCCCCTTGACTCCAGGGCTATGTCTGCATCATGGGCTGCACATCTGCCCCCACCTTCTTCCTCACTACAGCCCCATACACCGTCAGGTTTCTTTACTGTTATTCTCAAAACCAGATTGTCACACCGCTTTCTTTTCTACAAGGCCACCTTTCTGCAGATAACGTGGGCAATTCCAAGTTGAAGTAGAAAAGCTGAGAGGTAAGACAGTCTGTCTCTATTCCTTTCTCCAATTTCTGATCTACCACCAGTGGTATAGATGTTACTTTCAAAATGCAATATGTATCTACAAAACACTTGTGAACCCGAGTCTTTCAGAGAACTACAGCTTTGTAACACTTTGGCTAAACTTCTTGGAAATGGCAAGAGAGATCAGACAGAATCTAAATGGATTTGAAGTCTCTGCTCAATGCTTTAGAGATGCTGGAACATCTCAGCTTTTCATGCTCTCTGGACTAAACTTAAAGTGCTGCTGAGTTATTTCAACTTCTACTGAAGTGTCCACTCATTCAAAAAGATAAAATGGGAAAAGGAAAGGTGTGTTGAATGATGGCATTTATTATGCCTAAAATGCTGTGCTGCATCATCTCTGCAGGAAAAAACAATCTGAATGAAACAGAGAGGATTTGGTTTTAAAAGTGTAGAGCTGTAGTAGGTTAAATGCTGCACATCTTGTACTTCTTAATTTGTCTTTGAGAATGAATTTTAAACCTAAGGTACATTTTGAAGAGGCCTGAGTTTTTTGCAGCTTATCACAGCACTTTCACACTTGCAGATGTTTTGTTTTTACTAGAAAGTCACAATTATGTTACAGTGTGATACATAAGGTACACATCTGGCCATACTACATTACTGTCAGAACAGTAGTTTATATTGGACAGGCACTGCTTCAGCACACAATGTGTGCAAAGGCCACGGGAGAATTTCCTCAGCTTTACTCTCCAAGGATCCCTAGTACTCCTTAGCAACCTTGCTGGGAGGACTGAAATCACAGCCTCCAGGCAGCAGGTGATAAGTGTCCCTGTATACTTGAAAGAGCTGCTGGCTACAGCAAGCAGATGTACATCTCCAGAAAAAAATATTTAACAGCAAGTCATCAAGCTAGGATATAGATAAAAATATTAAGACTGAACACACCAAGAGGAATGGTGGCAAGCAGACTCCTGCAGTGGCCTTATATCAAGGCACAGAGTGCACGGCTTTAGATGACGCTTTTCAAGAAAATTTGACAACAGGCTTCCTATAAACCTAGTCTGGACTGAGGAGCACCAGAAAGGTGTGAAATGACAGTCTGATGGACTGTGATCTAATTTCTAGAACTGTTGACCACTAGAAGCCCTTATGCATGTCAGGCTATATTAGGGGGTGTATTATCTATACTGAACTAATGAATTCTTTCCTGGTACTGCCTCAACTACTACATTTTTTCCACTGATAAACTTTGTCTAATGGAGTTTGCAATCGTTCCACAAGGAACAATTTTGGGATTGAAATATCACAAGGCAGCATAACCATACATATTTTGCTTATCCCTTTCACTTTTAAGGCAAGATATTGAGTTCTGATGCTTCTCATTCTCTGCCATGCAGTTATGGGGGTAGAAGTGTCCAGGTCCTTATTATGCACAGCTGACCTTTTATTTCCTGCAAGTGAATTCAATTTCAGATAGCCCACAGTGTGGTCTTGAAATGCTATTTTCCATCAAGCTAAACTAATCTGAGGTCTACATTTTTACACATTTTATGAACTCAAGAGTTTGCTTTCCAGTGTTGCATGAAAAACAGAGGTCATTCAGAAGGTTATAACTCAGCAAAACAACTGTTGTGATACTGTTGAAAGAAGAGAAGGACAAGCACTTATAAACATGGGGCAAACCACCGCAATCAACATAGCCAAGAAATGATTTTTTTTTTTTTGTGACTGCTGTTTCTAAAATAACCTAGAATTCCAGTCCACAAATCGTTATGATAATACTGATTTAAATGTTGTGTTGAGGAAAGTTCAAACTTCATCATCACTCATTTTAAACTTCATTTTATTTATACATCTCATGCAAGAGAAGCCTGTCTCCATTTTCTTTTCTACTTGTATTCATGATTGCTGACAAGCTGTATCTTCTCTTTCCACTGTTTTCACATCATTTACTTAATGGTACAGGTAGCTCCACTTTTCACTCAGCATTTCATTTATATACTTCTTACACGTCTTCCAATCAATTCTTAGCCTTTGAGTTTTGATACCCTGATATTACATTATGCATAGTGTTTTCAATCTCAAATAATCTGATATTTAGATTACATATTACTTAAAATGTCAGTTCTTGTCCACCTACTCAATAACTATGTCCTCAGTCACAGTGTCCTCATCTCATGTACTACTTCCCTTTTTCCCCTTGTTCACAGCCAGGAAGATTCCCATCTTGAACGTGCTGCTGGCTGCATACATGTCACAGCACAATTTTGCTTTGGCCCAGGATCTCGTTTATTTCCTAAATCACTCAGCAATGAACCACAATGACTGCTCCCTAGGACCTCATCATGCGGAGTCAACCTTCTCTCATCATCAGGAAGTTCCCTTGAATTTTAAACTTCTGCAGAAACCCGTGTCTATTCACACAGTCACTGCCATTCGGATGTTATTGATTACAGTCACCAAAGCATTGCTCAGGCTAATGACCTGCTAATGACCTTCCCATTCACTCCGACATTCGTATCTCAGGAGGTGAAGACGGCTTATTCTTGCCTAACCTTGGCCGCCCGAGATAAGCAAACGTTTATCACCTCTACCATCTTAGCCTTCTGACTCGGAAAGCTACAGACTCATTTTACCTAAAACCTTCCCGTACACTCACTCCTAAAAACAAGCAGTAATTGTCTTGTTTACTCTACAACACCAATCCTTTAGATTGCTTCTTTTTAAACTAAGTAGCGCATTTTAAGGCTATTACCTATTCATCATTACTTTATAAAACTGAAGAAACGAAACTCTGTAACCCCAAAATTTCCATGGGGTCACATTTTTTTTTTTAATAACAACAACAACAACAGCGAAATTATTAGTATTACTATGAAGGGGTAACCGTGAGGACGAGGAGCAGCGCTGTCCCCGGCGGAGAGGGGCGAGCCAAGCCCACCGGTTGCCACCCGGGGCGCGGATCCCGCCCGAGCNCCCTGTCCCTCCGGCAGCCGCCCCCCGGCGGCAGCACCCCCGGCCGGGGGCATCCCGTCGCTCCGTACCTGTCGGGTGTCCTCGGCAGCGGCAGCCGCTTCCCCCCGCAGCCCGGCGCGGCAGCGGGCGGCCGGCTTTGTTACTACTCGGAAGAGCCGNGGGAGGGAGGCGGGAGCCGGGCGGAGGTGTGGGGTGAGGAGCGAGCCGTTCATTCAGGAATATCCTGGCCTTTTCCTCCTCCTCCGCCTGCAGCCGGCCCCCGGCACCGCCCAGCCCGGCCGGAGGTTGGGAGGGCGCCTCGCCGCCCTCACCTCGACTGCGTCCTCGGACTAGGATGTGGTCTCTCGGCTCAGAGCATCCCCGTCCCAGCCCTGCCGCCTCCTCAGGGATACTTGTCCCCAAAACACACACAGAGGTACACGCACACTCCGAGAAGGGATCCCAAGGCAGCAGGAACCCAAGGGAGCACCCATGACATGAAATAACCATGGGAGCTGACCTGCACTCTCGCTGCTGCCCTCCTGCCTTTTTTTATTGTTTGGTCCCAGAGTATCACCACAAAACCTCCACACAGCCGGGACCAAATTTTTAGCAACAGTTTTTCCTTTCGTGAAAGTGGTTTAGCTCCACATCCTCAGGTGATGATCTGCTTTTGTGTGGGAACTTGCTGCTGGGACCCCTCTGGACAGCGGCTCATGATCCAAGGGTGCCACTGGGATTTTCTACAGAGCATTTAGTATTATGCAGCAGGCCCTAGAGGTTGAGGAGTTGAAGCACTTGTCCTGTGTGCTGTAAACAGGAAGGGAAGCATGGGTGACTGGAAGGAAGAGGAGGGAAAGGCTGAAAATGGATTAGGGTAAAGTAGCCAGGTATGTGGGGGATATTGTTGTGTCCTGATGTGTTTGAGATTTAGGGTTATCCTGAGTCTGGGGAGTGGCATGTTTTCCTACAGCAACAGCCTATGGTGTGTCAGGGACACCCATCTTCACATCCTCCTCCCTGCTTGACACCACTGACAAAAGCTGAGGCAGTTCCTCCGTTCTTCTTCGTTTCCTCCTCCTGCACTGAAGGCTCAGTGGTATCGGCTTGTTGGATCTATCCTCTCCTAATTTCTCTGCCTGAAACATTCTTATTCTCTCAATAGTAGTAAAGTTGATAAAACACCCTTCGAAGTGCAAGATGGATCTCCCCTTTTCTCTTTCCCTGGTTTCTATTGATTAAATTGGACTTTCCACGTTTGCCACGCAGAAGAAACCTAACATGCAAGGAGCAACTTGGAGGCTGCATTACCCATCTCAGCTACTGCCAAGCTACAGGGGATGACTATTAAGTATCCGCACTGCAAGTCACTGTGAGCTGATGAATCTGTGCCAAGAGCTGCTGGCACATTGCAGAAAATACTCTTTATGAAGAGTTTGCCAAAGACAAGAAAGACCCCCACAGGAGCTCTTCACAAAGCAGCCCAGCTTACAGCAGAGCTGCTGGCAGGCCATCACACAGCCAAATGACAGTGGTGGCACAAATGAGGGAGAGAGAAGGTTGGGTATGAAAGACAGGGGCACACCACACATTTATCTACCTAATTTGCATGCTAAATAAGAGTTAAAAAAAGAAGAAAAAAAGTGATATAAACCCAGTCAGAGCATAGTAGAGCTTATTTTTTTTTGTTTGTTTGCTATACCTTACAGTGAATTTGCTTGCTTTGAGGAGGAAAGAGTAACATTAGAGAAGTGAAAGATCTGCAACATCCTGCATAGCATAGGAGAAATTCTGCCTATTTTACCTGTATGAAATAATGCTCACATCCTTTTAATCAAATGGAATATCAATATTCATAATAGATATAATTTTTAAAAACCTCAAAACCCAAAAACCCTCTAAAAGCTGGAAAGCATTCCATAATCTAAAATCTTTTGGAAGAGTGTAGAATGCTTTTTAACTTAAGATGCATTTAGAAAAGAAAGCTAAGCAATGAAAACATTGCTCAAAGAAATGGTCATTATTCTGACAGCAAGACAGCAATGCTGTTGCTATAATGCCTATTCATTTTTCTTAACAAAATTAATTCATAGCACTTTCTCCCAGGTGGAAACACAGGAAGGGACAGAAAAATGATAGGAAAGGTATGCTTACTATCTGGTCTTCACTAATACAAAACACCTGAGTACTGATACCCTTTCATGTGTTCCTGGGGCTTTTAATCTTCAATGCAGGTTTACACGCAGGCTTCTAAACACTTCCGTCTCCAGGCTGAAGGTAAAGAATAGCATTTCCAGAAGGGGCAGTTGAGACAATTTGGTGACATTTTAAAGGATTTGCAGGGAATCTCAAATGGACGTGTCTTAGCATTGTGCAGATATCCATGCCTTCTAGACTACTTTTCCTATCAAGGTTGCAATGATATTTTACTCACAAAGATGGGCCATTTTTGTAGATGTGTATCACCTATGTCTTTAGGACAGAACTTTAGCCAGGTCACTGTTCTAGTGCTTGTAAAGTGTTTTACTGTGTGGTTTCTTTCTTTCTTTCTTTCTTTCTTTCTTTCTTTCTTTCTTTCTTTCTTTCTTTCTTTCTTTCTTTCTTTCTTTCTNTTCTCTTCTCTTCTCTTCTCTTCTCTTCTCTTCTCTTCTCTTCTCTTCTCTTCTCTTCTCTTCTCTTCTCTTCTCTTCTCTTCTCTTCTCTTCTCTTTTCCTTTCTTTCTTTCTTTTCTTTCTTTCTTTTCTTTCTCTCTGCTTGAAATTTTTACTGGCCTAATGTCATTTGGAACCTGACATTTGCAATAGCATTTACAGAGTAGGGCACTAACTGCAACCATGCCAAGTTGTTACTTGGCAGTCACAATAATTCTATACTTACAGAGAGGAGAATGAAACATACAAATATTAAACCCATGCATTGCAGTAATAAATCAGTACTAAATCAGCAATTGCAGTTTGTAACATTTTAATGCTAAGCTATCCTGCCTTTGCATTTTGACATTTTGTCCCTATATTTCCCAGTTTGGCTCAAGGACAACATGTTTAAAATCTACATCTGGAATGCCTTTTGGCAGCAATTTTTAAGGAGCATCTACTTCTTTGGGGTAGGGTGACAAACTTCCCAAAAACAAACATTGGAAAGAATATGTGCTGATATGGCCATGGCCATCTTCTGACTCAGCAGTGACGTGCGGGTCTTTCTCAGTGCAGCGGATTTTCTCCAGTAACTCGGTGTACTGAAGGAATTCATTGTGGGGACACTGAACAAGTGTTAACATTCATGTGGAGCAGAGCAGCTTTTGGTGGTGTCCCTCCTCTTTCACCATTTGTCCTCACTCTGAACACCATTCATCCCACCACACTTATTCTATTGGCCTATTTGTTCCCTGGAAACAGAGCAAAGTATCCTTAACCAGCACCAAAACCTTGCAAAAAAGGATTCTTCAGCTGAAGGAATGGAACACATTCTTATCACATCATATGTAAACAAAAGATAGGAGTAAGCTGTGATAAAACAGAAGTAACAACATTTAGTACTAATATTAATTATCATTATTATTATTGTTATTAGGATTGCATTGCAGCCTCTAGGCTGCACCATCACCAGGCACTGTTTTCCCACAGAACAAAAATGTGGGTAATTTCTGCCCTGAGGAGTTTACCTCAGAATTAAATGTTTTTCCTGAGGGCCTTAAATGCCATTACTTACACATTTGGGTAGTGGCAAGTGCAGTGGGACCTAATTTAATTGCAGCCTTTTAGATATGTGTAATATAAATTTTAAATAATGTAATAATTGTTCTGACAGGAGACAGTGCAAAACCATTTTTCTGTGTCTATAGGCTAGCAGTCCTTTTGGAAATTAGAGACTTTGGAACATGGAAAATGAGCTAAAGTGATAATTGAAGGAAGCAATAAAACATGAATATGCTAAAATAGGGGTGAACTTGTAGACTCTGTCTTTTGTAAAAGGAAAATATGCTTTCTCCAGAGCATTTTTTTTTCTTTACTTTGGGAAGAAATGCATATTTTAAACCATTGCTTGAGATTTCTGGGTGTCCTGAGGAGACAGGGCTACAGCAGTACAGAAGGACTGGAATGCCAAAAGGACACAGGCCTTTCCCAGCTCTGCTGGCTGCTTCTCAGAGGCAGCTCCAGATGGGCAGAGCCACTGCGGCAGCAGCACGGGCTCAAAGCAGCTTTCAGGGATGAGGGACACAAAAAGTTTTTTGAGCTGAGGAGGGCTTGAGAGGGAGCACTGTAGTTAACAAGTCTGGGGTAGTTAACAAGTCTGGGGTATCTGGGGCATGCTCAGGTTCACCATCTTCCTATTTCTGTATCTTTTCTATTTTAACCACATTGCGTAGGTGCTGGTTTAAGGAAAATCAAGTATATATACATATATCCAGACTTGCAGCTGACCATTTAACAAAATAATTGTCAGAGGTTTATAAAGGCTTCTACCCAAATTTGTGTTGGGAGAGGAAGTACTGTTGAGCATTCAAAACTGCCAGAAGGCAAATATGACTATGGTGGGGCTGACTTCCAACATGGCCAGGCTCATGCCTGTGGGGTGAACTGGGGGGCTTTTGGCTAGCTCAGGACCCGGAGCCCCTGGCTCAATCCCACACGAACAGCAGCAAAAGACAGAGGCGCTCTTTCCCTCTAGGGAGCCAAGTCCTATCTTGCTTCCTAGAGAGGAGACAGCCAGGCAATCCAGGTGACCTCTCAAGGGGAGAAGAGGCGGAGGTCTCCTCCCAAGGGGATTTTAAGCCCAGGGAAAGGGGGCAGAGAAAGGGGGCCGCAGCCAATGGGATACAAGCGAGGAGGGGCGAGGGGAAGGGCAAACCAGGAAGAGACCACCAGCGCTGAGGCTTAGACAAAATATCACATGGAAGACCATGTGATATTATAGGGTACAAATCATGTGAACTGTGCAAACCACCAAACACCCAGTGCACAACAGCTAAATAACTATTTAATGCAATGCAGCACATGCCCACCCTTCGCCGTGTACTGCTGTGCTGAGACCCCACAGCCTGAAAACAAAGGCAGTGAAGGAGCCTGCTGAGAAACAGACACTCCGTGGCGTGGGCCATTACAGACATGCCCCAATGTGTTTGTTTTCACTGTGTGGGCCAGTGTAGATGCATCCCAAATCTAAGCTCCTTGTGGCCTCCTGTGACTACATGCCATCTCGAGGGAGCACCTCAGTTAAAAGGGCTCGTTAAGAATATTATTGATCCGGAAAGAGGCAAAACGATGCCGCAACATACAGAATGCACACTGCTATTTAATTTTGCTTACTGTTGAAAAGCCTCAGAGACAGTAAAGGGAAGCCTAACCTAAGGAGCTGAATAAACACCATAGCAGACAAAGGGATTAATGTTGGGTTAGCATAACACTGGATGGCATATTTTGGGTTACTCACACAACCTACTAGGGCCTTAATCGAGTCCAGCTGCTCAGAAAAAAAATTCTGGCATTACTGTGGAAAGCTCAGTGGACATTGCTACTAAAAAAAATACTAGTGGGAAATTAAAAATCAGTCTGGAAATATTGCAATTCCCAAAGGTTGGTTATTTGATACAGCATGAGTACTTTGTTCAGTTCTGGGAACTCAGCTGCAAAATAGATACAGAAGACACAGAGATCACCTGGAGACAGGCAATGCAAATGATTAGAGGCTGAGACAGAAAATTTTGTATCTGGGTGGCATGAAGAAAGGACATGATAGAGCTTTATAGAAAATAATGAATGGCACAAAGAAGATAAATCCTGCATTTCTAGGTACCTTTTTTCATAATTTAAGAACAAGAGTTCATCCAGTGGAATTAAAAAGATATAAATTTGAAAGTGATGAAAGGAAATACTAGCTATTAAAGTGAAAGCATTCACTGTTACATGAGATTAAATTTGGAGAAAGGACTAGATTGTGTAAAATGAGTAAAGGGATAAAAATGTTAATATTTCAATCCATAAGCCTGTCATAAAGCCAGAGGAACAGTGAAAGAATCATTAACAGAAACTCATCTTTAGGCAAATTATTGAATTTTTTGAAGCTTCTTCTGAAGCATTTACTGCTGATGGTTAAAGGGAGAAGCTATGACAACAAATGATACTAGATCTCATTTGAGATGCAGATTCAGTTTTTTTTAATCCAGGAAGGACTAACGTCCCACAGCCACAGTCACCCATTTGTGCCCAAGTGAACATCCTCTCCAACTGCACACTTGGGTGTTTCTTTTTCCACAGTTTGCCGAGGACAACATTGCTGGGAAACCACAAAATGTTCTTTTTTAACTCATTTGCATTAAACTCATTCCCTTCAGGGACTCAGCTATCGAAAGACACATCCATGTGGCAAGTGTAGATCTGTATTTGTATCATCCATGATCTAAGTAATCCTGCAAAGCACCCTCCCATTCCAGTTTGAAAACCTCTTGATTGCTGGTGATAGTAACTTGCTGTGTGGCTCATACTCAGCCCTGCTCAGGGGTACATTGAATGTGTGACTGATTAGTGTTTCTTCCAACAGATGCAAACTTAGTAGGTGAAAACCAGCAGAAGCTAGGTTCTTCAGAGACAGAATGTTTCCATTAAAAAAAAAAAAGTTACAATCCCTAGACAACGGAATTTTCACTTCAAGTCTTGCAGCCATTAGTAACACGAAACTCCCAACTGGAGACTTAATGAGAGTTGGTTTTTTTTTCCCATAATAATATAGATTCACCCATTTTAGATATGTATTTTTCATATTCATTACAACAACATGCTAAATGTGTCTGGCAAAAAGAGTAGGGACTTCATATATCTTGGGAAAGATGACAATGTGACAAGAACACTCATATCCCAAGATGTTCAGCCAAATGAAAACTACTTCTACCTAACAGAGATTTATATATATATATAAAAATCTTTATATATAAACCTGAATTATGCTTAAATTTGATAGTGAATTATGATGCAGTACAGAGCTCTACTACACCTGTGACATTCCGTCCTATTTCAGCCAGGACAGGGTTAAATTTTTTTTCAGTAGCCTGGAGGCAGGCATGGCCAGACCCTAATATTGTTTGGTACCACCTCACATCCTAGCCAGGGACTGGAGAAAGGGAATCTCTTTTGATTCCAAGGAGAAAAACATCCTTTTCTGATTGGGTGAAGAACATGGTCGGGAAGAGCTGGTCAGTATTTATTGTGGTTTTCCATGTAAATTGTCTCTTTGTCTTATAACTTTTGTTATTAATATTGTTGCTGTTACTGTTTGTTTTCTTATTTCATTGCTGTTTCCAGTAAATTGTTCTTACCTCAACCCATGATCTTTGCCTTCCATGCTTTCATTCAGAGGCAGGGGAAGGGGGAGTGAGCGGCAGCATGGTTTTAATGGGAATACTAAATTGGAGAACACATTCCTAAACCCCAACACCTTCTCACTCTTTTATAAGCTATATCACCCAAATAAATCCTTAGGCTCAAACTCTCTGTTTAGTACATGGGAAACACAGTTTTTTCAATGCTTATTTATGTGTTTGACTAGTCTGAATTGTTCAAGTAGATTCACCAAACTATACTACACTTCAAGAGATTCAAAATGTGCCCATCTTTTCTTGCCTTACATAAAAATACCTAATTGCTGGTTCACAGATGGAGTCTGTGCAGCAATTTGGTATCAGCAATGGCTGTTCCCCTTCACATTTCCCATCCACGTCACAAAATGTGATGGCACAGCTAAAGCAACTGCAGAAAACTGTAACAATTGTATTTCAGTAGTCTCTTGCCATTAACAGTATTGATATAATGTTTTGTTCTTTTTTGTTGTTGTTTTTTTTAGAGTCAGGATGAATTTTCATAAAAATGTTGATGAACAACTATATATCCCACCTCTGCCCCAAGCAACAGTAAAGAAGAAAACAGCAATCTAGTAGTAGCTCAGCTTTCTCTGGGATGTGATTCTGTGTCCATCAGTGCCATGACAGTGATAGCATTCCCATTATGTTAGGTCACAGGTTGGACTTGATGATCTCAAAGTTCTTTTCCAACCTTGTTGATTCTTTGATTCTGTAAAGTTTGAAAAAATCAAAGCAAGAAAAACAAATCAAGAAAATGAAACACTGCAGCTTCTAGGTTTAAAGCCCTAAAAAATGAGAAGCCCAAGACAATATAGCTTTTCCTTTCAACTTCCTCTTTACTTTGAATATATTATTTTCTTGTTTGTTGGTTAACTGCACACAAAGGAATTAGTGATGCATATAGTAAGAAGGCTTCTGCAGGCAGAATAGGCTGAATTAATGTTCCTGCATCACTAAGATTTGTGAGTCTTAATAGTAACTTCAATATCTGAATCAATGATTTACCATTAGTGATTACTGTCCTAAAACCAATTTTGTGTATAATAAATATAAATCTTACGTGCAATGTTGCTTTCCATGTGGAAAAAACCCAAAACCCAAACCTTAAATTATTTTATGGTAAAGGTCAATTGGACAGCCAAAGTAAAAAATGCAAACAGAATAAAATTTTTTGAAGAGAAAGTGGCTCCAGTATTTGAAGGGAACTTGAGTAGAAGGGAAGCAATTCAGAAAGATAGGCTTTCACTGGGGGAAAAAAGTTTTCAAATATTATTTATCATTGAAAGAAATCAACTGGTACAATCTAAATTTAATTTGAAGTTTTGCTTCCCTCCAATTTACCTGATAAGCACAAAACATAAAATCTGTTTTTATTTGTATAATCAATAGAAGTCTGTGACTGGTTTAGGTCTTCACTCTTCTACAGCTTGTGGTGAGAGCTTAGTATAGATCAGTCATAGAGAGGTTTTACTTTCCAACTCATCTTCAGTAACTAGGGTTGTATTTAGGATTGTAAATCACAGTGGAGACTTGTAATGTGGAAGGAAAAAGAGAGTAGCTGTTTGAAATAGAACCACCAATGGCCAAATATCTCCTAGAACTTGTGCCATTGCCACTGACAGCTATTCTATTCCATGCTGGTGGTGCTCTACCAAATAAAATTGAGGTAAACCTGGTAGAAAGCAAACTCCTGAAAAGGTGATAACTCTTTTGTCAAACAAAACTAGTTTTGAAATGGATACAGCTGTTGAGAATTAACAGGGAATGGAGTGTCTTCCTTTAGGGGGGTCAAAAATAAGGAATCTACACTTATGGGACACGTGGACATTTGGTTTTGTTTTGAATCTTCTATTTTTTTCTCCTGTGAATTCTCTGGAACTGCTGGTAGAGAGTAACATTCCATATTGCACCCAAACTGTTGCATTGCAAATGTGAACCAATTTCATTCAGAAAATAGAATGCTTTAATCTATACAAAATAATGTCTGACCCTATTTGAGAAAAAACCCACAAACTACAGAAAACAACAGAAAGTTCTGAAAACTATTTATTATAGGATGCCTCATCTTAAAACATATTTTGTGATCTGACATGTCACTTCTGGGTATGATGTTTCACTGGTTGGAGAGACAAGGCTGTTTTTTATGACTTCATGCATGGCACTTTTAGCTTAGGTGGATGATAAGCTTTGATTACTGCACTGGCTCGCAAGTTTCAGGGAACTTCTCAATCATCAGGGGGAAAGTCTTACTGATGTGGATGACAAACAAGGTGGAGAGATGACCACAGTGTAAAGGAATGGTGAAACAGACCCCTGCACAATTTTATACTGAAGAGTTAGAGAACACATGATTTAATACCCATCAGTTCCTAACTTGAATTCTCAGTGTCTGTAGTCACATAGATTTTGCCTGTATCAATACTGGGTAAAACTGTGGCACATTTCCTACCCAGCCCCAGCTGGAAACCCACTGGGCTCTCAGCAAGCAACAGATTCCCCCATTTTGCTGTAGGTATAGTTGGCATTGACGACTCACTTCTCAAGCTTCCAAAGAGCCCAGCTGGTGGCAGAAAAACATGTTACTCCCAATACACTATTCTTTTAATTTCGGCCTTATATACCAGGTGTGTTCAAAATGCTGATGTCTTGAAAGACAAAGAAGTAAGAAACAGGAGGAGGAATAATATGTTATAGACATAACCAATTTTTAAAATTGCATTTCCACCACTTTTGCCATCATGTCCCGACTTTTAGAAAAATGTATGACAAAATTACTGCTTAATTGAAAGGAAGAAAAACTAATAAAAACAGGCATTACACAAAGTACCTTGACATAAAATATCTAAAAGGGTTAGTGAATTCTGTTTTTTCCATTTTAGGGCACACTTATCCTACATAGGATAGGATATATATATTTATATATTCCTAGTAGGGATAAATCCTGATTCATTTATAAATGTATATTAAAAAATCAGCCTACAGATTTATAGAGTATTATAAGATATTGATTTAGAATACTGTGAATCTGGAAATCTGATTCAGTATAATTTAAAGGGAAATTCCACACTTTGGTAAGAAAGGAAGAAATTGCTTTCAGGAGATGCATTTTAACATTTTAAAGGACAATTCCTATCTTTGAAAGCAGCTTAGAGGATTGAAATACTGGAGGTAGCTCCAGAGGAGATTAATTGGCAACATGCAGGTGAATGGGTCAATTACACAAACAATCTGATTTAATCAGAGGTTTGCAGCTTTGTCACTTTGACAGAGTAATAAAGAAGTTTATCATCATATCCTGTAGGTGCCATCAGACACTTTGGCCTGCTACAAGCATGTTGTAATCACACCTGAAAGATTTTCTACGGTCACTATTAGTATATAGAGTGGTTACAATAACAGGGTTTTTTCTGAAAGGGTTAATTAAAGCTAATATCTTTTTCTCTGCTTTCTCCCTTTGCCTGTGAACACATCAATAACAGATTTAAATATTTCAAGGTCAGTGTAATTAAACTGACTTTGGAGAAAAAATGTGATGATGCTGCAGGCCATCATACTTGTAAGAATTTTTATATAGTTCAAGTGTTTGCTTAGCTACTCCTAAGCCCAAGAGGCTGAATATGTAGTGAAGATAGAATGACATAGGGCATTACAAATCTCTTGGCAGATAACACAGTGTTTCATGCAGAATTTGTGTCAAGCATTTCATAGGTATCTGTGTGGCTGTTTTCTTGACGAGGTGGTGAAGTGGCATTTCAGGAACATCCTTAGTGAATGCTACAGAACTGCAGTTGTACATATCCATCTGTGCAATTTTACAGGCATCATTACAAATCAGGATGACACACACGCTTCCTGAGATTGCCCATCCAAGCAAGATAACCAAAATTGAATATTTTGCTAATTTTTCTCTGCACACCTGCAGTATTATGGCTACAAAATGAAACTTGCAGCATCTTATTCAAAATGCATCTTGAAAACCAAGTCCTCTACTACAATGAAAACTGGCAGAATCTGGAAATTTTTCTAGCAATGAGCAGCTGGTGTGATCAGCTGTAAAATTTTCTAGAAGCAGTACTGAAAATGCTATAATTTTTTTTTTCCTCTGTAAGCAGCATTAGTCTTTGCCTGACTAGTCTCTAGTAAGGCTACATAGGGTGTTGTTGCCACCTAGAGTCAGTTCATCAAAACAGAAGTATTGCATGTCTTTTTTCCCTCTCCGCTTAAAGCAGAAGGAATCCTCCAACATGCCCAGATACCTCCCATCACCCTGTTACTTAGCCCTGTTTATTTTCCAGTACAAAAAACCCCACCACCCAGAAAAACCCCAAATTCAAAATCTAAAAACCATAGAGGTGTGTTTCCAACAAGTTGCCTACCTCTATGTGGATTTGTGGAGAATGCAGGGCAGCCTGTAGCCTTATTTTCATCAGGGTCTGCAGAGACCACTTGCACCTGTCAGTGATCTGGACCTTTGAAGACGGAAGCACAGCTCTGGCCTCTTTAATTAAACAGAACTAAACCAAAACCAACTAACTCAGGAGTGACATGTGCATAGGATGCTGTGCCAAGGCTAAATGTGGAGCTGCTGGCTGCTTTGCTGGTGGATATTCAGGAGCTAGGACTCCCATGCCATGCCATGCCATGCCATGCCATGCCATGCCATCAGTCTCGCCTTTTTTTTCTTCAAACCAAACAGCTCGCATATCATTGGGTTTGGTCACACAGAGATACACAGGGTCAGGAAGGAAAATGAAATGTGGAGATGAAAACTGGTGGAAAATAAAGTCCCAGTGAAGGTTCAACAACAGGTGCACATTCACAACTCTTCTTTTATGTACGTATCCACTTCTACACTGGACAATTAAAGTCTTACTTCTGAAACAAAATCAGTTTATTCACACACTTCTTTATTTTATTCTGATTTATTCCCAGACTAGTTGGAAAACAGAAATTGAACAGAATTTTGATGAAGATCCCAATATTATTCTCACTGTTCTCTCTTGTGTCCATCTTTAATAATCTTTACTAGAAAAAGAGCTCCAAACATGAGCTTTTGTAATCCATAAGTGCTTGACCAGACATTTCACAAAGATAACTCCTTGACTCAAAACTTTAGAAAGGTAAGATATGAGGACAGATAAATAATGAGGGTGAAGTGGTGGTGGAAAAAGTTAGGAAATCATCTCAGTAGAAATTCACATTTTCCAAATGTGTTTGGAAAAATATTACAGATCTATATTGAGAAACTGTAGATAAAAATAGAAAAACAAGGGCTTATAAAAAATATTAGTTCCATCAAATTCTTCAGGCTGAATGTGCTTTTCAGAGCAGATTTAGAATTGTGCCAGCTGAGATCACTTTTTATTGACATTTATCACTCAGAACCATCAAGAATGATTTATAATATAAATATTCTGCTTCCACCACCAGTAAGAACTGTCTCAGTCATGGCACATGTATCTATGTACTGAAATATTTGCGATATTTTTAAATTCATGTAATTCTGCTTTTTTGCTGAGGGAAGTTGACATTTTCATCGACCACTGTAGACAAATACTCTGTTCTCTCCTGGAATTATGGCCAGGCTTCCTGTGACTTGTAATTCCCCATGTCCATTTAAGAAAACCACTCACACTGACTAGCTAACTGTTGCTCAATCTTTAGATGAATAGCAATAAAACTCTTCCCGAAAAATATTTTGTTTTCTTTCTCCCTTCATCCCCCCTCAAAGTTCCCATTCCCTTTCTGAAAATAAGCAAACTAGAATTTTTAGTTTAGGATACAGTTTACAGAATAATCTGTTAGGAGAGATCATCACAAATAACACATCCACTGCTTGTTAGGGTGGCTTTGTCATTTTGAATGCTTGTGAGACATTGGTTTCTCTTCTGCTTTTGAAATACACAGAGTAAACTGTAACATCCAGACCAATTCAGAGGGTGAGGAGGGAACACAAGGAGCTTTTCAGTAATTCCTCCTAGCCATACAGAGTGACAGATCACAGCTTTTATTTCACCGATCTGTTTTTACTACTCTGCTCAGGGCCAGCATGGACCATTATGAAGGGAGGACTTTTTACTGACATAATTGGCACAACTCCCTGAGGTGACCAAGCCTCCCAAGGAAGAAAGAGAGTTCTTGTCCTTGTCATGAGCACCATAATTTTAAAGCCAATGGCAATGAGATTAGTCAGATGAGGTGGTTTACAATAAGAGTACGGTGACCCACAGATATGACAATGCCATTTCAGACTTTAATTGGAAAGAATCTTAAGTCTTGTGAGAAATGTACTTCTTAGAAGGGCAGAATTGTAGGCATGGCTGGTAGTGAAAACCATGCAACTTGTAACTCTGCATTGAAAGCTGCCAGACCAATTTATTGGAAGACTTGGAATTTTCCAAAGTATGCCGTACTGTATGTAGAAAACTAGCTATCCTCCAGAGGACACCAAAGCAAATTTTTTCAAAACCTGTATTTCAGTAGTTTGTAATATTTAAATAAAAATAAATATAATTACTTTGCGGTTCATTTTATAAGCCTTCATTACCAAAACTGAGAACTCATGGAGCAGTTTGTTTGGCTGGTTTGCTGAGGAAGATTGACCTTTGGCTCAGGTGTGTTCTCTAGAGTGTGTTTAATCTGTCTCATAGGAAACATTCAAGCAGCATCTGTTCTTTCTCAAAAATGCATGAATAAGTAAACCAAAACTCAAATCAATATAAAATGTAGATCTCAATACATTTTAAATAGTCCTAAGGAGAAATTACTCACAAATGTTTATAGCTAAACCTTGAACTTGCCTGAGAAACAAATACTTTCATCAAACAATAAGGCTTTTTTGCTATTGAGAAACTCAACATGAATAAGAGTAGCAACCTCTGCACATTCAAGTCTCAAAGTAGAAGAAGGGGAAAAGGGACAGAGTGAGAGTGGATTTAATTTATAAAATGTTGGAGAAGAGAAACATGATAATTGCAACTTTGAAATATCTAAAATTTGACTTGCAAAGCAAAACTCTTAGTCTCCAAAGAATATTTACATACGCCCTCCCATCAAATCCTGACCCTTCCATCACTCCTTCCTAGAGAAGAGCATCAAGGCATGAAGTCTAAGCAATGGCCACTTCCTTCTGAGCTCCTTTGCCTTCTCAGGCTGTTAGTGAGGCAGACTTGTGCAGAAATGAAACATAATCCTCATAATGGTACCCATTTCCCTGATTTTAATGTGATTTAAAAATCTGTGTTTTTATAAACTCAAGTGCTTTCTTAATAGGATAATGCTTTGTGTCTGTCTCTGCCAACATTCGTACAACCAGCTACCTATTCCTAATAACTTCTGAATCCATTGGGCAATTTCAGCTAAGATTAATAGAGGAAGAGTGGTTTCAAAAATATCAAGTTTCTACCAGTTTTGTGGAAATAAGTAGCTAAGGAAGGGAAAAGAATGCATTAATGCTCCCCATGGAAGTGCAGAGGTAGAAGCTCACCCTTTATTAAACGGGTGATTATCTTCACTGAGCAGCAGCCATTAGTTGTGATTCTCATGGGACTATTTGCCATTTATTAGCTGCTCCTCCTAGCACATGCAGGGATTGTTGTAGTCAGAGGAAAAGCATATTTCCAGAAGCAGTCCAAAGCTGGCACCAAGTGTAAGGCTGGCATCTGTTTATGCTCTGCAGTGGTCATTTGCTCCCTGGATATTCAGGGAACATGACCATGGTAACAACAAGGAATTTAATTATAGGGAATTAAGCTTAGTTTTGCAACTCATTTGCTGGAGTAGGTTTTTCTCCAGTTCCTTAATATGAGCAGAGATGATCAAAAGTGTCAGACTTGGCCAATGACATTGTCTGGATCCCAAGGGTACCACCAACCCTGCTGGTGCTCCAACTGCCCTGGGGCTCTCCCAGCTCTGAGGGGCCCATTTCAACTCCTCCAGAGCTCTACCCCACCATGACTGGGGATCAGGACCCTGAACTGTGAATCTCTGCCCTAGAAATGTCACAGCAGTACCAGTCTCCAGCTCCCCACAGCTCTGCCCTGCCTGGGCACAGGCCCATTTCCATCCCCATGAGATGCTGGATGCCTGGGGCCAGGGCTGGGACTGCCTGGGGCTGGAGCTGCCTCTCCTCAGGCCACCCTGCTGCTGCCACCCTGGGATTTCTCCCTACCCACCCCTTGTTGCACCCTGACAGCCACTCTATAAAACTACCAGTGCCCTTCTCTGAACCATGCCATGGGATCACTTTCCACCTGTACCACTCAGTCTGGTGTTTGCCTCCCTAGAGGAAAGGAGACACCAGAAGGTCAAGCTTACAGGGCTTCTGAAAACCTTCTCCAATGCCTGCAAGCTAGGGGGCAACAAAAGAGCTAGAGAAAAGCAGCGAGAAGGAGGTCTAAAGACAAGAAAATTTAATAAATTGGTGTCAAGGCTCTCCTTGTGATCTCTCTGCCACTTTTGGTGCTTGTCTGGTTAGGCTGTGGTGTCTTGGGAGGTTTCTGACCTCAGCTGGTCACCTATTCAACTAAACCTGGTAGGGATCAAGACGAATATGCCTTGGCCACCACAGTCCACCTCCTAGTAAACTGAATTAGCCACAGACACCTCAATTATGTCAATATATTAGTCTGGTGCCTATGGTGTGGGCACATCACTAATTGTGACAAGTCAGTGAAAGGGCAACAACCTGTGGTAATGGGTGAGCAGCTTGGACCAGGAGCTTCTTAAATCACCTCAGCATGAACCCCCAGAACCAGGGCTCCCAGGACACAGGTCACTTTAGTATCTGCACATATTTGTCACTCCTTCCTCTTCTAAAAGGCCGTCAAGTTGTCTCTGCCCACTCTGCTGTCTAGTTCTATTAGAGGAGTTGCATTTGTCACAGCTCTAGTGAAAACTTTCCATTTTTCATTTCTCCATTTCTCACTGCTTATCCTCCCACGACACGTCGTCACCTGTTTCCTCAGCCTCCCCCTCAAGAAACAGTGGTTCCCTTTTCCATCCCTTATGTGCATCAGCAGGGCTGCAGTAGTTTTGCTGATGACAGCTTGTGAGCAGAGCCCTAGGCTGAAGGAATGAGGGAGTCTGTAGGAGCTGAGTGTCTGGGAGACCGTCTTCTATTTTGAAGAAAGTGGTTCCCAGAGACTTTATGGGAACTCTCATGAGTGTGCTTCCTTGTCTAGATGTCCTTGTCCCTCCCCTCCAGGCTGGGAGGGAGGATGGGCTCCATTCTAGGCTACCTCCCACAAAGCTGCTGTTCCAGGGGCAACTACACACATGGTGCTTCACAGTCTTTGCTGGGTGTTGCTGCTCTCCATTTTGCTGGGTCTTGTTTTCTTCCACGAGTGTGGAGCTCTCAGGCAGTAGATCTTTTCTTTGAAAGCTAAAACAGAATGAAGGAGCAACTGTCAGTATACAGAAGAAATGTAACCAAAAGGTATAAACATACTTCAACCCTGGCAGTGTCTTTGGTATAAGGTCCCTTGTTTCCAAGTCATCATTTCTGACTCCTGTGGAATGCTTCTGCTCAGGGCGGTTGAATGAATGAATTGTAACAATGTCCTTCAAAGCAAAAAAAAATGAAGATCCAAAATGTACCAGAGGGCAAAGCAATGTAGCAGCATATTCCAGCATCCCTTGCACTTTTCCCTCTCTGGATGTCAGTGACAAGGAATAAGAGAGAAACCAAAGACTCACCATGGATCACAGCAAGTGCAGACCAGTGGTGCTGGGTGACATAAAAGGAGATCCACCAGATGAGGAGTTTTGCCTGTCTCCTTTGTTTAGGCATTTAAATGGCTCCTCCCTCAGCTCCTGTGCCTGGAGCTGGGTACAGAGCCCATCAGACCCCTTCAGTAGTGGCTGCTTACCAGATGAGTGGGCAAGGAGTTCTCAGTTTGCTCCACTGACCACTGTGAATCACCTCTGTGCACAGGTAACAGCAAAGTGCATCCAGTGCAATGAGCCCAACATCCTGGTCCTTTAGGCCATGACACCTGAACTGAAATATTTCCGGGTAACACACAGATGCACTGACAATCTCTTTTGGATCATCACTCAACAGACCTATTTCCAGGCTGATCCCAAGCTGCTGAGGTGGGGGAAGGCTCTGTGAGTGGCAGTCTTATCTGGGGGAGGGACAGAAGTTATCTCATATCTTGAGGCCACATTCACTTTTGCAGTGAGTTTTGAGGAAGATACAGAAGTAGATGATCCCTGATGCGCTGTCAAGCATACATCCATGTGGTTTTGTGATACCAAAAAGAACTGCATGGTGATTAGACTGCTGGATGCAATACCTGCTCACTGGATGATGTGGAAAATCTGGGCAGGCTTTTGGAGGAGGCTTGAGAAAATCTCCAGACACAGTGTAAAGAGCAAAGGCCTCAAGAAAGGAGGAGACAGTTTTGGGGGCAAAATGGGTGCAGTCAGATGGTAATTTGGAGGCCAGGAGTTCCATAGTAGCTTCATCTGAAATGCCTCCAATACCATGAGCAGAGCTGAACTGGGAGAAACAGAGACAAGCTGTCAATGACTAGCTAGGAACCAGCTGAAGACAAAGGATTTGAACTTGTTAGAAAAAGGGAAAACTTTCATTATGCATGAGTCAGATTCAGGTAAACTAAAATAAAACCAGCAGTGGCACCTAAAAAGATATTAGGAGATTTTTTTTTAGATTGAAGGAAGGGAGAAGCTGACAAGTGCTAAAACACGATTCAGGATGGCATATATTCAGAGCAGGTAGTCAGGAAAAATTTATCCTCTGCTGAATAACAATAATTTGGTGAAACTTTAAAAGGGAGAATGAAGAATAATCCAACAAGAAGAATCTCACAGTATAGCAAGAGAAAAAGAAAATACGCATTTTTTATGAAAGTTAGATGTCTAACAAACAAGATGACTTTAAACAGAAACTTGATAGGAAGAAGGCAATTGATCAGATGCTTTAGAATTGGGGTACAAAACATAAAAATAGAGACAGAGGAGGCAGAAGCAGTAGAGAAGTGGTAGCATAAATTAGAGAAACCTTTGTGCCAAATCAAAGTAAAATGCTAATTTTGTTTACAAGCAGCTCAAAACCTATATAGCCAGACATGTCTGGCCTAAGTCAGAAATATGCCATGTCATATCAGTATTAAATCAAACGTCTGTATCTATTATATGCTGAGGGAGATTGGAGTTGCTGACAGAGCAATAAATGCAACAATAGCAGAAGGTATCAATTTCTTACTTGTATATTGGATAAATGTCACACAGGGGATTGATGCTGCATAAAATGAAAATATTGTTTCTACATGAAAGAGCATACAAAAGAAGAATATTTTATATTAGCCCAGAGCAACATGCAGAACCTGGTTCAAAATGCCCCTGCTCAACATACTTAAAGAACAAAACGAAACAAACCAAAACAACACAAAACAACAAAAAAAATAACCAAAAAACACCCAGACTGTATTAACATTATGTAAGAACAAGGAACTTTGTTGAAAATAAGCTAAAATGGATGCCTAAAGGCTAAAAAGTTTGCCTGGTTTGCCTGGTGGCTATTTAAACATAGCATGTAGGAGTACATTTTTTCTCTGTGTGTATGGACAAAGACTTTGGAAAAGAAAAGCTGACACAGTTAACAGCAGGATAAAGGAATTTATTAGAAGCAGAAGACTTTCTTCACAAAATAGAAGTTGTGTCCAAGAATGGAAAATAGAAAGGATCATAAACTCTGGCACGTTAAATGAAAACCACAACAAGGTCATCCATATAGAAACCCAGCAACAATTTCTGAAGATATAAAGATCCATCAGTAAGGAGTCTGAAAGAAATTAAGGTGCCATGGGACAACAGAAAAAGCCTTCACATGAATAACCTATTAAAAAAGGAGGGTAAATGGCCTTCGTCCACATTTGAGGGAGGTCTGTAGTGATGCTTGAGGGGGTTTTGTTCTTGGGCTCCTGCTGTTTAACCTATTTATAAATGAACTGGAAAAGAGGGCATATGTGAGAAGACAATTTGGTAAAGGCACAAAGTTATTACACATAGTAGGGGCGAGTTGCCCTAACTCATTTCAGGCTAGACGAGTATTCTGTTGAGGTCTCAGTGCATGCCTGCCCTCATGTCATGCTCTTCGAAAGGCCTGGAGAAAGCCAAATGATCATGAGAGACAGCAAAGAAGGGAAGAAAGGCAGATCAATATCAAAAGGTCAGGAATGTACAGGTAGGGAATCAGAGGAGGATGCACCCCACCCTGGAGCCAGTGGACAGTTGTCACTGATGGTATGCTAGGAGACTTCAGAGGAAAAGGGAATGGATATAGGCACCATGGTCTCTTCACCAGGCTTCCTCTTTCTTCTGCTGGGGATGGTGAGGGAAGTTGATCAGGAAATCTCATGACTCAGTGGGACCACAGATGGGGAAGGTATTAAAAAAAAACCAAACAAGAAGTCTGGAAGACTCCAGGAGAGGGGCCACAGCTTGGCACAGTTGGTGTGTGTACATGGCTGGGTCCCTGGATGGCACACAACGGTCAGGGCATCCTGTAAGGCTTGCTATCAGCACAGGCTGCTGCCAGGAGCAGCTCCTGACTTGCATTCCCTGAGGGCCATGGAATCAGCTAGGAGTACAAGGTGACCTACTGGCATCCCTAACTTCTTCCAGTGTAAGAGGAGGTCCCATAGAATGTGTCTAGGGAAGGTGTACAGGCAAGAGAAAAGAGAGGAGCTCCAGGAGGAGTAAACATTTCACAGAGTGATTTAGGGGCAGACATGCTGAACTTTAGACCTCTAATAAAACAATGCCTGGCTGGGTGTAGCAAGGAGATGCAAGATCCAAGAAGGACCTCTACAATGCAGGGACTATATGGACACTACTGCTGCAGAACTGAGTAGAAATGTCAGAAGCAATAATCTCTCTTTACCCTCTGGAGAAGGCAGCAGGGATGACTCCACATGTAGGACAAATAATGCAGAGTACACTGAAATCTGCAAGGATTTCTGTCCAAGATGTCCCCAGGCCTAGTGAGACAAGTACCATCTACCAAAATGATGAAAAAAGAGGATCCAGGACCTTGTTAAAAATGAGATTTCAATGTGTATCTCCAGTGGATACTGCAGTTTGAATACAGCACCTTGGGTGGCTTGACTACCTGACAGCTCACTGCCTGCTGCTGCAAACAGCGAAGATGCTGGACTAGGTGCAGTTTCAGTACAGCCTTATCCTAATTCTTACAGTCGTGTGTATTGACTTGTGATAATCTCTTGCTCCCTTCTTGCCTAAAGGCAATTCCTAAACTCCCAGGTCAACACTATCTAAAGAGGTTTGTGATTTTGGATCTGTTCTTTTGGTCATGCTTCAATTTCTACTTGGGTATGCTTAATTCCTACTTTGGCAAGCAGGGCTGGCACATCTCAAATGGCTCCCTCCAAAGTCCAGGTGTTTCAGAGGACTGGCTGTTTGTGTATAATTAATTGGGTGTTATTTATAGAGCTGGCAGCAGCAGACAGTCTGTAGTACAAAGCTCTGTGCTCCCCACCAGGTCACAGTTCCAGTGTTTTGGTTTCTCAGTATTGCTGGATCATTACTGTTTAAATAGCAAAGGCAGTCCCTGACCCAACATCTGCCATAAAGGGGCAGAGAAGAGAACTTGTCCTTAAACTTTCCTCACTCCAGTTTGTGAGTAATCTACATACCACTCATTAGCTGCAGCCTGGGAAGTCTCAGTTGCTTTTACTTGCTGGTGTGGACAGCATCAAGATCAAGGCATGACAGGAAAATAAATGCTGTGGCTGCAGCTCTGCTGGACCCCTAAAAATACATGACTGCTCTGCCTTTGTGGCTGTGGATTCTTCTGTCACTGCTCCTTAGCTGACATCACAATGTTATACACAGTATATTATTTAAAAAACAGTTGTCTGCTAAAACATATAGCAAAAGGCTTCCAGCTTTGCTAGCTGAACTGGAGCAGACAATTTTTATTGCACCACAGAAGATTAGTAATAATAAACAAGCCCTTCACCAGAGGCTTCATAACAGGTATGAAGCACATGGATGGACCTTATTCACAGCAGGAGTTTAAATGCAGTGGAACAAACAATATTTTATAATCATATCCCAAATACAGAAAAATCTGTGCCTTGACAAAAATGCTAAATGCTGTTTTGACACCTTTGTCTTAACCTTTAAACCTTCATTGTGGAGAGCTCTGTATTCCTTGTAGAGACCTAAGGTTTTGTTTTTTCTTAAATGCTGTGCTTCCTGATGAAGCACCGGGAGAAAACACGTGAAATAAGCATTCTTATATATTTTGCAGCCACACACTGGAGTGAGAAATCAGGAGACTCTCCTACACAAGTATCTGAGGGATGTAGTACCTACCTGGTTCAAGGAAACGGGAAACGATTCCATGAACAGCACTTCCAAGGCTCTATCAACACTGAAAAAAATATACAGTCTTGACTTTTTAACCTTATCCTATGAATCCATCCCACATCCTTGTGCTTCTAGCCTCATTTCCCACAGAGAATGAAATTTCTGTGATCATGCCATCTGGCTGTCTATCAGCCAGTATGTTTTGAACCTGCTTTCTATCAAACTGACAGAGGGATCGAGGCTCAAAGAGAATTAAGTGCCTATGAAATTCATGAAAATCAGCAGCTGGGTCAAAGATGAGGATCCAAATGAGTGCCCTTGCTAAGGGAAAGGTGGGCAGAACGCAGCAGTTTTACACACTGCTTGCTAATGTCAGTCATCACGTGTGCAGTTCTGGACTCAGCAGAGCAGATGCTGCTCCTTCCTCAGTGAGATCAAGGGCTCGCGGCTGCTGCGGTGAGTGGTGCGGGCCAGGGGAGGAGAGCAAAAGACAACGGGACACACTGCACAAAGGCAGGTCTCACTGGGTCCACAGAACGGCGCATTTCGTGATAAACTTCCACTTATCCACGGAACTGCACAGCTCCTGCAGTTGCTGAGGGCCCTCAAAGATGTGGATGTTTCTCATGGAGAAGGCTGACAGGCGATCACTACCTCTTCACTCCCACACCCGGGCCCGTGCCGCAGAGCTCCCGTTGCTTCCACTGCTCAGTGAAACTCAAAGCAGGTTCCAGGGCTCTGGAGAAAATAGACTTGATCTTTGAAACCATAGAAAGGGTATTAAAAGTTAGGATGGAAAGTACAGTCCAGTTCAAAGTTTCCCTAAAGAAAAAAATCCCTGCCAGGGAAAATTTAGAAACCAAATTATTTCTCCTTCCCTAGCAAAGGGAGTTTCAGCTTTTGTTTTTTATATCTTGCTCTCCTGCTTCACACAGTGTGCCGTGGAACAGCAGCTGAGCTTGCAAATACTTCTGGAGGAAAAGGGCTGTTTTGCTTGAAGTTATGCCTGTCCTGGAGGGAAAACCCAAGTGTTTTTAAGAGTCCAGTATTTTAACTAACTGAGGAAGAATGTTGTTTAACAGCACCTTGGCAAGTGTGTGTGTGGCATGTACATTTCTCATTGCTGAAGCCTGGCCCTTTTTGCTTACCTTCAGTGCACTTCTGTGTGGGCAAACTTGTGACCCCAGCCTCATTGCCAAAGCCCCCCGGCTGCTGCTGGCCAGGCCACCAGGGGAAAGACTGCTGTGGGCTGACCCACAGTGGGGACAGGAGCTTGCTGTGGTTTGCTCATGGGGGTTTCCTTGTGATGAAAAGGGAGATAGAGAAAGGTTGTGCCTCTTGATGGGTTTATGAAGGGTAAACACGTAGTTCTGCAGGACTCACAGAAAGAGGCCCTTGGGTGAAAGCGGAGTGCCCTTCTTGGAGATGGGCTTGATGTGTGACTGACTCGTGGGGGCAGAAAAGTCATCATTTTAGTGAAGAACAGATGTGAAATATACTAACTGGAGCCCTCTTCTCTCTAAGATTTCCTTCAGCAGTGCCCCCCCGCCCCCTTCTGTCTTCTCAAGGACTCTATTATTTCACACAGGAAAAAGAGAGATTTTCTCTCACTCTCAAGAGATCCACTGGGTTTTATATTTCACTTGTACGTTATAAGTAGTTGATTGAGGTCCTGGTCCTTGAAACCAGAAAACATAAAGAGAAAAATAAAGCCTAGGGCCTGTTATATTTACCAATATGGTCAATGAAGATAGAAGCAAAAAGCTTTAAAAATAAGTGGGCTATTTCAACAGTGAGGCCCCCAGTGAAATTGCTGTCTGACTTTCTTCACAGAACAGACTGGAGTTTCCAAAAGTGTTACCCACCCACAGCATTTACTCATCTGAGTAGGACTTTTTCATGGTGAGGACTTGTCAAACTGACTTCTCCTCACAAAGTTTTCTGGAGGTGGTTTGGCTTTAGGATGCCCAGACTGGAGTGACTTCCAGAACCATGGTTTCCAAAAGGGGCTGACCATACATTCTCCACCCACCAAATCTTAACCACCCCCCTCCTAAATAGCTTCTCTCCATCATGATCTCAGTAGCCTAAAGACAGCAGCCACAAGTGTTTTCCAAAAATAACATCAGCAACTTTCAGTTTCAGAATTTGTAAATGCTTCTGTAATGGTCCTTGGACTTCCTCAAAAATTCTTCAGGGGTAAACAGCTCTCACAGATCACATGGAAAGGATTTCCCCTCCCCCCTCCAGATATCTAGAGGGGATGTCCAAATGGTTCCTCTTCTGGGAGCTGCCTTGACTTTCTTCCATGATGAAATTTTCCAGGATATAATTTGTAAAGTTATGTCACTCCAGATGTCTTTTTTTGTCTTGAAAATGACAAAATATGCTAAGGAGAGATAATGTTTTACCTCATGTGTGACTACCTGCAGGGTTAAATGTGTAACTCTACTGAAATACAGTTTGTTTGGCTCAGCCATGCTGATAATTCCTGTTTAGCCCTTAGCCCCAAGTCAAGTGCTTCCGTGGTGCTGTGATCTGAGGTCTTAAATGTGGTTTCAGAAGTGTCACATCATAAGGTCAACCTTTGCACAGGCACTGTGCTGTTAGAACTGCAGAGAGAAGGCTGAGAGGGGATTTTGAGCTGGCAAGCCCTTTCCCCTGACATTTCGCCGCTCAAGAGAGATTAGTTGAGTGCTGGTTTTGATGGCCTTCACACCAACCCACAGTGCTCCTTGGTCAAACTTAACACTATTCAGATCAATATAGAGGGGGAGAAAAAAAAAAAAAAAAGGAAGATGAGTTGCTACCACTGCAAGTGCTTGCAGAAATGGGAGTGACCTCACAGATTTAAGGGGAGGAGCCCTGGTTCATACATGTAGGGATTTTCCCTGTGACGAAAACCTCAAGATAAGTCTGGGGGATTCCCCAGTCTGCCTTCAGAAATATCACTCTAGAAGCAGTCACAGCTTCACTCTGCTCTCAGTCCATCCTGCAGAGAGGCACGCTGTTGCTGCTCTGTCATCTGAAGCAGTAAAAGCCATGTCTTTGGGAGTCTACGCTCTGCTCATCATCCTGGGCAATGGTAAGTGGGCAGCCCTGCAATTTTTCTTCTGGTCTTTCATGTTTGTTTTGTGGGGATATGTTTTGGGAAGGCAGGAAGGATTGTGTAAGCAATCTCTTTTAAAGGTGATGTGTACCTCTGCTTTGCAGTTTGGTCCTTGATCCATGGGACTTCTGTGATGATCCCAGATGTTGCTGTGAGGTGTGCTGAGGAAGTGGTGCTGCCCTGTAAAGCTCTTCAGGACTCCTCAATCTCCTACCAGACAGCATCTTGGTATAAAGTAAGAAAAAAAGTCTAAGTTACTTGAGCAGTCTGCTTTGCTTTCCTACCTGATACTGGCTTGTCTTGTATGAAATGGGTTGTTTTCTGCAGAGGAATCCTCCCATTAGTGCATCAGAGAGAAGGCAGCACTGCAAAGCTTGAGCTCACTGTGGGGAACAGGCATTTTCCTTGTCTTTGGAGACAGGTTGTTTGAGCATGATTGCCTGAATTGCTCTTGGCCTGCTTTTCTATCTAATTATTGCTGGCTTCTGTGGATCAAAATTCAGGTGATGCCCCATGTACAACCTGCCAAATACTACTCCAAAGAGGAGTCTTCCAGGATTTTCTTCAAAGCAAAAAAATGGTATTTAAGCCTTGCAACATCAATGATGTTGCTCTTGTTTAATCCCCTGAAAACAGGAGATGATTTTTTTCTTTGAAATAGAAGAACTGAAAAAGTACTTGGTATTCTTTAGGAAGATTTGACTAGTGGGGTGGGCATAAGGGCAGAGTGTGAGCAGAAGGCAGATGGAGAGCTAGAAATTCTGAGTTATCTCTCTGCAGTCATGAAGTAAAAATCGCACCTTGACTGCTCTGATTTAGAGTTTCTCTCTCCAGAGCAGGAGAGCCCTGCTGACCACCTGTGTACAGGAGGGGTTACAGGAATCAATCAGCTAATGGGTAGAAAAGTCCCACTCAACATTAACAAGATGAAATTTCTAAGAGAGGTAGAATTGCCCAGTGGCAGAAGAGGCAGCTGTTGACTGTATGGCACTGTAAATTTGCACCACAGTGCAGAGCTTCAGCTTATGGTATGAGGCAAATTAATGGGAAAAAAAGGGAAGGTTTTGTTCTCCTCCATTCCCCACTCCCAGCCATACACTCCTGCTGCTTGTCATGGGCCCCTTCTGGTAGTCCTCTTGTTATCTGTTAAGTCAACTCTCTGTTGATTGTTATAATAGTGGAAAATCAAACTGTGAATAAAGATTTTGTGGGTTACAGAGTTGAATTTCTTTCCCATGTGATGGTAGAGCAATGGAAGGGAAGAGGAAAAAGACCTTATTTATGGGTGTTGAAAACCATTAATTTGTCTCTGCCGGAACCTAAAGCCACAGCCTTGGCTTCCTCAGCAGTTTGGTCACATACAGTTTTAAACTCATTTTACAGTAAAAAACCAGTGTTTGCTATTAGATATGGCTTCTGAGGTTGAAACTTGCAATGCATCTGAATTTCATTGCTGGTACAACAATGAGCATCCGCCTACAGACCAGATGACAACTGCACCTCAAAAGAGCTGTTTTGAACATCTGACTGCCAGCCCACCAAGTGCAGCATCTTTTCCAAATTGTTGAACTAAGCACAGGTAGTAAACAGAGAGGAGAGAATAATGCTTTTGGTTGAACTTGACTATGGGATTTGAAATATGAGTCAACTTATTCTTTTTTGTTTTCTGCCTCAAAAACTGGATAAGGATCTATATTTTCCATCCAGATACGTGCTAATTATGTGTCTCTCTCTCTCTCTTTCTCTCTCTGTTTGCCTTCCATGAGCTCCCTCCAAGAAGGGCAGGAAGCTCATGGAAGGCAAACCATGCTGTCTGGTGGACCTGGAGGAGTTGAGGAGAAGTGGTAGGGGGTGGGGGAGGAATAAAAAGAGAGGTTGACTGGATCCCAGAAAAGACTCCCCCATAGCAGTGTTGGAAGTCAAGAAAAACAAAAACAGGCTGAAGTGTGGGGATCCTCCAGAAGCATGTACTTCTCCAAGTTCAGTGGGAGCTGGAAGGGCCAAGCAGCACACAGCAGCCAAAAGCCATTCCCTGATGAAGAAGTATATGGAAAGCCTATAAACCCAATTCTGTGTTGCCTCGTAGCTCTTTGCAGTTCCACCTGGGCACAAAATGACTGCACATGCACAGGAGGGTGGTATTTGATGATGCCTTTTGTGGGGGCCCTCTCTGGTGCTGCTTCCCCTTGCGCTGTCATGCTGTGTCATTCTAGACTGCCACTGTATGTCCCCTGCCCTGTCCCTATAATCCTCACTCCCTCCATGGTCTCCTTGCTCTTCCTGCTTCAACTGCTTTGCTCAGGAAAAGACTGGTTTTCCAGTGTCTAGCATGACAGAACCTCGCACTTATTTTCTCTGCTGACACAAAAAGTAACAAAAGTCTAGCTATTGTCAGGTCTTGCCACAGTCCTCAGGGGCTGATGGCACCAAGCATGGTACTGCAGTCTTCTGTTTGCTTGTCCCCTGAGAGAGGTGGGAAGTGGGGACAGGCAGGCGGTGACGCCAGCCCAAGCCACAGCTGCAGCCATATTAGGAAAAGCAGAGCACCAAATCTAAAAAGCCTGACTCTCCATGGGGAAAAGCCATCTAGGCTCAGTGTGTTGTGCTGAACAAGCAATACCTCCACTTATGGGGCTAGCTAAATAGGCAGCAGCTTGAAGATCTTTCTCCTCCCCTCTCTACCCTTTGGCTCTGTGCTGCTGTCCCCACTCAACACTGCAAAGGAGGGTGAGGGAATGGTGGAGTGTGGCTGGGCTACCCAACACAGGTAATTACTCTGTTATTTAAAAACAGCTACTGAAGGATTAATCAATAAACACCACATATAACCCCAAAGGACTGATTAAAAGGTAATTCCAACAAATTGTATGAAATTTCAGGCTGTAAAGTTCAAGCAGCTGTTAGGTGAAATCTTTTGTATGAGGTCACTTTGAACTGTGAAGTAAATGCAAACAATTAACCTTTGCTTCTGTTGCTTAAAAAAAAAAAATGATGGTGGCAGTGTTACAGTGCTGCTTGTGCAGCTGTTTGCACAGGGTGAATGTTCTGTGAGCAAATCATTCCTTCCCACTGGCACCTCTGTGTGCTCAGACCAAGTAAGGGCCAGTTTGTTACAATCTGCTAAAAAAAAAGAGGTTGTAATTTAAAAGTATTTGCTGTATAGAGAAGTAATTGTATAATTGAGTTAATATTCTGGTGTCAAAATCCAACTGGGTGTAAAAAGAAGGTTTGCATTCAATTCCTTTGCTTTTGCTAATGTCTCATGCTAAAAAAAAAAAAAAAAAAAAAAGGCATGGCTGTGTTTGAGCTGCTGTGCATACAGCACAGCATTGGAGCTAATTATTCTCATGCAGGAAGTCACCTGTGTAAGTAGATCTGTGTAGAATCAGGACCACAGTCAGTCAGCTCAGACAAAATGAATTTTACTTGAAAACATATGAAGTAGGCTGGCTGAACACACTGGGGAGAAGGTAGAGCACCAAGTCCTCTTCCAGCCTGGTGCAGCTCTCCTTCCATTCACTATGAGGCCATGGAAAAGAATTCATAATGATGATAGTGTTAAAGTGTGGTACATTTTTAGGAGTGCTGGGCAGCCTGTATACCATAAAGCCACATATGAGCAGTGTGGAAGTTTGCCAGCTGAGAATTGAAAACTAGGTCTTTTTTGCCTAAGCACTCAGGCACTGGGAGTTGTCCATGGAAATGCTGGTTTGAATCTCCACAGCCCACCTACAAGACAAGAATCTGGGTAATGAAACTTACCTTTCTGCTGTGTAGGGCTACTGAAAACTGAACAGTTTCTCTTTGTGCAGTACATTGAAAATGAGAACCACTTCATAAACCCTCATAATTATCACTTTATATCCAGTTTGAAAATCAATTTTAAACACATACAAATGAAGTCCCAGTAGATATTACACTATTTTCTTCATGTGATAGCCAGAAGTGCCTTAATCTAAAATAAATCTTGAGGAAGAGGAAAGAAGGCTATGCTTCAGTGGAGAGAAATCTGTTAACTTTATAGCACTTCCTTGAAAAATATAAAATTGTGGCAGAATAAGAGGGGGAAGTCATATTAGAAACATTTTAGACATATTATATTGACTGCACCTTCCTTCAAAGGAAACTACTTTTGTAAAAGTGCATAGCTGTGATATATTAGCAGAGGTAAATATTTGCTAAATTACTTCGGCTGAATTTCTAACCTACACAAAGAAATGCAGTCCAATGCTCCTCAGACATCTATTCATCCCCAAGTAGCTTCATCATATTAATGATTTAGCCAGGAAGGGAGCAGTGAAAATGATTTTGTGACCAAAACAATTCTTTTGTCTGACATGAGCTAAGACTGAATGCCCTTAGCTAAAAAAATATCAAACCAAGCCAAATCAACTAAACAATAGTTTAGTTGTTTAGTCTGTGTGAGTGAGTCAAAGGGCTTTTCCAGCTGGCTCATGTGTCACACATAGTTCCTTCACTGTTGTTTTGGGGTTGGGTTTTGGATTTTCTTTCTTCATCTCCCCTCACTGCTACCCCCCCTCCCCCCTACCCCTTTTTACAGCACACTCAGAGTTCATTCACATGTGCCCCCAATTTATGTCCATTATTTTCAAATTTAACTTTGGTATCTCTACATGACACTGTATAGGAACCATATGGATGCACCTTTAGCACTAATCGAATGTGGAAGGGTTTTTATGCTGAAAAATACACCTATTAAGCAGTTTCAGCTCAGTTGTGTTTCATTACATGTTGGCTATTGGGCATTGCCAGGTTTCTATATATATTTTGCCTCAGAAAATAAATTCCTTCTGGCCGTATGTAGATTTTTAGCTTTCTATAATAGTCAGAAATTTCAACTTGGCCATTATGCCTGGTATGATTTTAAACAAAACCATTTTTACAATTATCTCACCCTCACTAGAAAATAGTCCAATGTTAATATGTTCCACCTTTAAACTGACATCAGTTTTGGACCTCAAAATTTTTTTCTGAAATAAAAATATTCTTTTATGGGAAAAGTGGTTTATATTGGCTCTTTGATTTACCTGGAAGATAGTGTACCACTTTAGTGTGGGAAAAGTTTGATGAGAAAAGTTATTTATTGAGAGCAGAGAACATGAGTTAATGTGAGAACTGCTCACTTGCACATGTTCATGATAAAATTAAATATTAATTTATTAGTTAGGTGCAAGCACTACAGCATGGGTGAATTGCCATTTTTAGGGTACTGCCATGTAATGCTGAAGCAGTTTTCAAAACAATAGCTAAAACCTAGCCAGCTAGAACTGAGCAAAATGTCCCTCCTCCTTCCTCCACCTTGTTTTTAGTTCTCTGAAAAAGAAACATTTGCTGAAGAGCATTTAAATTTTGGGGGCCTAATTATTCTACCTATTTCTCATAATTCATACAGTCAGAGAACAGAACTATATCAGCTCAGTTGTATTTTCAATCAAACATATCCCATTTTAATAGCCACTGTTTTTACCAAAAAGCTCCAGGCTAGGAGAAACTTCATAGGAATCAGTAAATTGACTAGAGAATATATGTGGGCAAATCACAACCTCTTTAGGCCACGTGTTTCCAAGATTTTGGGAACTAGAATAATTTTCAATTAAACTCATTAAAAGCTGACAACTAGAGCTGACTCCTCAAGGCTGTGTCCAGTTTAGTCTTGAATATCTCAAAGGATGGAGATTCCACACCCTCTCTGGGCAGCCCATTCCAGTGTTCAACCACCCCTACAGTAAAAAGGGGTTTTCTTTTGCTTAAGTGGAATTTCCTGAATTTCAGCCCACGCCCATTACCTCTTTTCTTGCTTCTGAAGGCCACTGAGAAGAGTTTGCCTTCTGTTTCTCTATCCCCCTGTTAATCAGGTACTGATAAGATGATCCTGAGCCTGGTCTCTTCCAGGCTGAACTATCTCTTCCACCTTCTGCTCACGTAAGCTTCTCCAAGATATTATCCATCTTTGTGCCCCTTCACTGGACTCCCTCAGATATGACCATGTCTGTCTTGCCCTGGGAGCCCAGCACTGACCCCAGCACTCCAGGGTGTGTCTCAGCAGGGACAGAAGAGAGGTGAAGGATCACCTCACTTCAGCCTCTGCTGAAGATAGTCTGCCAGGTGATTTCTGAAAGTCTGCCACAGACCTTGCTGAAGGACAATGTATGTGTGACATTAAATATAAACTCACATTTCTTTATCTTTTTTTTCATTTTCTTAATGGCTAGTTTTATGCAGATAGGCAGAATTATTTTGCCAGGAAGACCCTGTTCCCCTGCAAAATTCTGGAGGAATTAACCCCCAGCAGATTGCATGCTAACAAGGTCCTTTTTATGAAAATAGATTTAGTAGAATTTTCTACCTGTCCCCACACAAGTTATCATTTGCCTTTTGAATTTTGGTAAAGCCATTAGCAGCAAACATGGGAGCAGGAACATGTTACTTTTCTCCTCCATTTGGAGGTGGGGAGCAGGGAAAGCTGTCATGCTGCATTTTGTTCAGCAGTGAGGTGTAAGGGACATGAAACACAAATGAAACGTGAGAAGAAAAGATTTTTTATTTTTTTTTTTTCACTGATTAAAGAAGGGGATTGTCCCTACACAAGTGGATGGCTGTCTCTGGCAGCACTTGCTTTGATCCCTCTAAGCTTGTGTGGAATTAATTAGGTAAAACCCCCAGCATTTACCTTGGGCTGTGGTATCACCTGGAGGACACTTGGCATGAATTAGAGCTGGCTTATCATAGAAGCTTGAGCTGCAAAATGATCTGTCCAGTGAGAGAGTCTGCCAAGTAATTCACAGGAGGTGTCAAGCAAAGTGGCATTTTTGTAATTTTAATTAGGTTTGGGGTGGGAAAGAGGTTATCTTGAATAGAGCAAGAGGCAGAATGATGACTTTACTGAACATCTCACGGACTTCCTTTTATACAGCTGGGATATGAAGATGGACTCTGCAAATTTGCTTAGATGTTTTCTTGCTATGTAGAGAATTTTAAAACGGAGGGCGTTGTTTTGGGGTTTTTTCCCCAATAAGATAACAGGAGATAAGATTGGGAAAAAGGCTTGGTTCAGGCATCAGAGAAAAGGTTGCTGTGACCTCTGAGTACGGGTGGATGCACTGCCTGCAGAGGCTGGAAAAATGCCACCAGATGTCTCTGCAGCCTAAAAAATGTCGGGATGCTGCTGGGCACGCAGCACGCCTGCAGACTGCCTTGCCTGCCCTTGCCCTTCAGTAAAGAGGAGATTTAATGGAGGAAGAAAGGCGTGCAAACCTTGAATTAAACCCACACATGACCCCTTCCTCCTCCACCTCCCCAAACTCGAGGTTCACAACCCCCCTCCGGGTCACAAGTGGTTTCTCAGCAAGCGAGGGAGCCACATTAGGCCACAAAGTAACTTTTTCTTCTTGTTTTGGGGAAAAGCATGTTAGTGCAGTTTCATTACACTGCTTTGCCTTACACAGAGCGTGTCTAAGGCAAAATTCTGACAGTCTTGTCTGCAGGGTCACCATCATTGTGCTTGCAACTGCAGCCAAGCACCTTAAAAAGCTTTGGAGGCAATAATCAATCCTATCCCTCACTGTTCCCATGAAATAGGGAAGTTCAATCATTTACCCAAAATCTCACTTGGAATAAGTGCATGGTCAGGCATGGGATGCGTGGACTTAATTGAGTCCTCCCTTATAGGAGCAGCGCTAATTGCAATTGCATACAGAAAGATCAAAGTGTTTTCTTATTCCCAGATCTCAGCCACAAGAATCACACCACCATTTACCACCCAGGACAACAATTATTTTTGCTGCCAGTAAAGGAAAGGAAAAAACAAAATCAAAAATCCCTAAACAAATCTAATTTTTTTGTGTGTAGCTCAGACCTCCTATCTGCAATTTAGGGCAATGCAAAGGGCAGCCAGGCTGGTTCCTTTTATTGCCCTGTGGGCAGTTTTAAATTTCACTGAGGAAGGGGGTGGTAAGGGAAGGGAGAGTGGCAAAAATTAGATCTGAGGGAGGTCAGCTATATCCACTTAACTGCTACTGACCTAGTTGTAACCAGAGCTGAGCCCAGCCTGGGTACTGGAATTCCTCTGGCCACATCTTGGACGATGTGCAAGGCCTGAAAATACCTAAATCCCTGTAGCACAGTGAAGTCCCTGCAGCCTGAAAACCACCATACATACTGCTTGTCTGGTAGCTGCTTGGGGCAGAGTGTAATAAGAAAGAGAAGCTGGGGTATATTTACTGGGGGATTAAGGGGAAGATTCTTCCCTCTTTCTGGGTAAAGTGTGGAAAGCCCCAGGAAATTACTGCTCTGTGTTTCAGTTGATTCACTAAAAACCCCAAAACCTTTCTGAGAAAGAATCTTTACAATTAAGGAAATTTTGTGCTTTAGTCTCATTCCTCAGTTCCTGAAAAGTTCCCCAAACTGCAGCTTGTTTTACACCATTTCAGGCTGCAAAAATAGCAATGCATAAGGGAGCATCAGACACATACTTCTCTCCAGACTCGAGTGTGCTTTCCTCCTGCAAACACATGAAAGGGAAACCAGATACTCCTAGACTCAGTATGAGAAAGTTGTGTTAATTTTAATAACTTACAGTGTAACTGTTATACCCTGATGCAGTAGCTATGCTGATAGAAAGTAAGCACCAACATATGACCCAAAAATGTGTCTATTAAAATAAAATAATAATAATAAAAAGCCTTGGCTTACATTAGTTATATGTTTGGCTGAAATGCTGAACCTTGGACTTATGAGCTGGCTCTGGCCCTTCTGGTCCACAGAAAGATTGAATTCATTACTTGGGAAACCTTTATGGAGGGCATGCTGCCTTGAATCCCAGGGAGCAGCTTCGATGAATAAGAATGGACACAGGCTAATTCAAACCCTTCTTCCATCTTTCAAATCAACTTAGTGATTTCTCTCTTCTTTGTGGTTCCCAGCCAATTGTCATTTTCAGTGCATCCTATCGCCCCGCAGTACGAACTGTTCTGGGAATACACTTCATTCCTCCAGCAGCCTCTCAGCAACGCCAAGAAATACAGCTCTTCTGGTTACAATTAAGAAATTCAACATACAAATGCTCCCCAAGTGCACCAGAACCTGCTTGTGACCTTCACACAACTGAATCTGAAGGAGTCAAAGCAATTTTTTGTTCTTTGGTTCCAGTCATGAGAGGAAGGGAGGGAAGTCGGGTGGGGGGAAACCTTCATTCCTCCAGAGAGGCAGCATGGTTTCAGGGGTCAGCTACACAGAAACTGGCACAGGAAAGTGCAGTTTCCAGGGCTGCATTCCCACAGGGAACTCTGGGCTGCGGAGCCACTGGGAGGATGCCAGCCTGTGCTTGGCAGAGCCCTCGTGGAATGACACACTTGCTGGGTTAGCAGGTTTAATTGTCACCGCTGCATGGCAGAAGGTGTGCTGGCAGGGCAAGCACTGGCAGCAGTGGAGCCTCCCTGACTGCTGCCATGCTCTCCTGGGCACCTCTGGTCCCCAGGGTCACCACCAAGCACCTGGGTAGGGCTGCCTCTTGCTGCCTCTGCTCCATCCCCATGGACTGTCTCTCTCAGTCTGAACTCTTCAGGGGGCTCTGCATAGGCCCACTGAGAGCAGACTGTACCCCTGCCTTCTGTCATGTTGCTGTCCGGGTGAGGCAGCTTAAGAAGTTATTACAGAATAGTTCCATAATTCCTGTTTCTAGACAGAGTCCATTTAAGCAAAACCCCATATGCTTTTGGATTGCAAGCGTGAATATATTAAATGAATTTGTGGTTGTGCTCCCTCCTGCCTCTCTTCAGGCTCTGCATTTTCAGCCGTAAGTTGGCTTTAAAATTTTCTTTACCCTAAAACTGAGGATGACACTGTTGCCCAAGAAGAGAAATATATTTGTGTTTTCCAGATGGCTGGAGACAGCGAAGGAATAGCATGGGAAGTCCTTGATATGGAATCTCATTTTCCACAAGAAGCTGGGGAGTCCTTGGAGCTTTCCAATGACACCTCCTTTTCACTGAGGATCAAAAATGCGACCAGCCGAAACAGTGGGACGTACAAGTGCGCTTTGAGGGAGCAGAAGGGAGAACACAATCTGAGCAGCACGGTCACATTAAAAGTAACAGGTACCGTGGAGAGCTTTGACTGTCCCATGCTCCATGTTGCATGTCAGGAAGGTAACAGTTTTAAAATATTTTGCAAACACCAGAGCAATGTAACACCATGCTTTACATTTTAGGTTGCCCTGGAATAGAAGAGGACAAACTAAAAAAATACAAAGGCGAGCTCTTCATGCTGACTTGCCTTGGGATTTTTTACTTGCTACTCATCTTCTTTACTTGTGTAAGTAATTCTCTTCCTCATAAGCAAAGCAACAATACCAACCAAAATACCCCCACGCATTTTCTCTGCTAGTACTGCTTTAACAGAGCTGGTCTGAAGTTGGTGTCCATACTTAATTTATGATTAAACTCAGGTACACAAGAATGGAGTTCCAAAGAGAGTGAACTGCTTCCTGATCTAACTCTGATCTAGCTCAAACTATCAGTTATTTTCCTGCACTCTCACTGCTCACTTCTGCTTCCAGTAACTCCGTGTAAGCTACTTATCAGTTTAAGGGCATGGCAACAGGTCTTCTGGTTTAGTACCTGGGAACAGCATTTGTCCAAGATTGGAGGCACAGACCCCTGGGAGCTCTCCCCCACCTGTGGAGTTACTTTGTGTGGTGGCATGATGGACATGTCCAAGTCCACCTGCTTTTTGCCTCAGTTTCCACACTGGTAAATTGGTGTCAACCCTGTTTCAGACAAGCACTTTTATGAAGTCACGTCTTTCTTGTTGAACAGACACTTTAAAATACATAGAGAAAAATCTCATTGGGGAGTTTATCCATACCTTTACTGCTGGATGGTAGTTCTGGGAAAGGAAGGGAAAGAAGGTACTTGGGAAGCTCAATACACAGAAGAAAAACTATGCTTTGGGTGTAGTGGCACCCAAAGTCACCTGGTTTAGAGGTAGTAGGAATCTTGGGTACCAGTACAGTGCATCACTGGCTGCATTTGTAATAAAAACAGAACCAGAACCAGCCCCAGCATTTTGGGAGGTCAGATTTAACTTTTGCTGCCTATTTCATATTTGCCTTCTTGTTTTGCTCCTCAGCAGATGAATCATAACTGTTGATCAGAGTGTATCTAATTAGCTGTGCTAAATGTAGCTTTCCATGTATCTTTAGGGAGCAATTAAATTTATGCCTGTCTCATTTTCAGATTGACAATTCTGCCAGTAATTTGTGCCATTCAGACTAAAGTTTGATGAGATAAATCTTGCAGGAATTTGTTAGGCTGGAAGTATGACAGCAAGGATATCACTCAGAAGAGACAGAAGCCCCACATTCTTCTCAGTGTCCTGAAAGAATTTCAGATCTCTACAGAAATCTCTCCTCCCCTTACAAAAAAAAAAAAAAGTCCCAGTTTTAGTGGTTTAGTTATAAAAAGCAGAGCTGTGTAGTGAAGATAATCGCTCTGGTGGAATTACACGTATCTTACTTTTGGGTGAGGCCTTGTCTCAGGTATCAACCTGGCTTTCATCAAAATTTAATATTGACCTGATCTCACAAGTGAGGTTCATTATTTAAAGACCTGTTAAGTTCTTACAGGTTGCCTTGTCCTCTTCTTTAGTGAGGATAGTGCCTTATCTCTGCTAAACTCAACAGCAACATTCACTTTAGAACTGGTTGGCAGGACTGGGGCTTTACTTTGACAACTTGATGAAAATATTTCAGGCACTGGCTTGCATTGAAGGCAGGTGGAAGGACACTTGCAATAGCTTGATGCAAGGCCTGTTGAGATGAAAATGTGAGTCAAATATAAATTTTCTTTTTTGACTGAGGCTTTTGTCCTATAAAGTTAATTGATTTAGCAAGAAACAGCAGCTTTTATTGGTACTGGTGCCTCCAGTGACAAACAAATGGAAAAGGTGTAATGAGCTATGGTTAGCAATGAGAAAAAGGAAAACATTTAACAGGGTTTTTTTTTTTAATTCTCAGTTTTAAGCTTTCCTTTGTGTTTTCTCTTTTAGACATGTCTAAGAAAAGAGAGTATGTCTCCCAATTACCAAAAAACCAGACCAGATATGAAGCACATGTTTACCCTCATCAATGTACATGAAATAACGACTTTACAGCATTTAAATAGCAACAGCACTTGCAAAAATGAGCTTACTTCAAGTTCTGTCTAAGTTGATGTTGATGGCACTGTGGACTCATCAGTAAACACAAGCTGGATGGCTGAGTGGTATAGAGAGGAAATAAATGATAATATATGGTCTCTTCAGAACAGCCTGAAAGTACAGGTACCTTGTCAGTGATCTGCTTGTGCTGGACAAGCCTTTGACAAGCACTGTTAAGCACTATGGCAACTTTTGAGAGTTAGTCAGCTAAAAAATACCTTTACAGCTACACAACATGTTACAATGCTGTTATGAGGTTGGTATCAACTTTATTTCACTCTGCTGTGGAGCCCTCCTTTCCTGAGCAAGAATATGCTTCTAACACGAAGACTGAGTTATAGGGAGGCCATAGCTGTGCAAAGCTAGCAGATGGAGCTCTTCAATGGATTGATATCTACCACCTTTCCAAAGCAAACACAGCAGGTGCTGTGGCATGAAAAGATAAGTGTGCAGGGCTGTCTCTGCTCTGAGCCTGATCCTGGATGGATTTCCTTTACTGCAAATGAGATGTAACTCATTATGTGATCAAGCAGGCTGAAGAGGTAACTTTTTGCTCTTGCACTGGATGGATCGAAGCAAGATTCACTCTTAACTCTTAGAGTGACAGGCAGGCTAAGAAGGAAGAAGATTTTCTCAAAATCTTTCTGGACTGAATGAATTTTTTATCTCAGCAGGAAAAATAGGGGCATATTTTCCAGATTAATCTATAGAAAGCTTCAATGAGACTGTTAATCTCAAATAAGAATGAAGAAGACTGTGATATTAAGGACATGTAAAGATGACTTATTGTGTGGTTTACAAAACATGGAGCCAAACATATACAACACTTATGTCAGACAAGTTACATGAGTGAGAACCAAAGCAATGGCTTGGAAGAAATCAACCAAGCATGTCTTTGTGATGTACTAAGTTAGCTATGAGATACAGGAATGGAAGATGGGACATATGAGCTTTTGGTATTGGCAATGTATGTATGTGGAAAAAGGACATGAGAAAAGCTGAACTCAGGCATACCATAAAGGGGAGAGAAGATTTGTCCTTTTGGACCAAACTGCAAGTGATTCTAAGTTCTGAATCCAAGGAACCTTTCTCTATTGGATTGCTAGTGCAGAAGGTGAAGGAAGAGGACTCTAAAGTGACTGTGGTTGCTTATGCCATAATGTCATAATTTGAGCCCAAACATCAGAACTTGCATACCCTGAAGAGCACAGTCTTAAAAAAATACTTCAAGAACTGACCAGCCACATTAGAATTTTTAATGCAGTTTGGAATTCCAGGCTGTTGACAAAAAGATCTTTCTGTAATCCTTTGACTAATTTTGAAGTGTTGATGGGAAGAAAGCTGTACATCACTCAGCACTGGCTCTGTGAGCAGGGTAGATGTCTGCATTGCTGGAGTCCAAGAGGCTCCTGACCAGAATGACTTCTAGTTACAAGGGATGTGCAAATTACTTAGAACATAGTAAAGTAATGCCACATTTTTGGTTTTTTTTTTCCCCTGTAATTTTTACATTTAAATGTGTGTAGGATACTTGAAATAAAAATTCAGAGATAACCTAGCCTTTGGTTTTGTGTGCTACATTTGGCAAATAAACCCAGAAAAATTCTGTATCAATTGCATTTTATTTTACAACTAGCATAATTACATCAAATAAGATAGAGATGTGATTCAGCCTTTTCTGCAGGAAAAAAAAGCATGTATATGTGTATAACTGATTAAGCAATGGATAATTTTATGCACTTCTAAGGACCTAGCACCATTTAAATTTTCATCAAAATTTTACTTTCTGTCCAAAGTACATTATAAAATGCCTGTTCCCTACCAAAGGCAAGTCATTAGGAAAAACACAAGGGTGTTTCAGTCTGCCCACAGTCACTTTTAAGCATGGCCCACCATCCTGGGTGGCATGTATGTTTAGGAAGCAAAAAAATATTAACTGAAGGCATATGTGTTTCTCCATTTGGTCAGAAAGGCTTAATCCCCGACAGTCATAGTTTGTTGGGGTTTATTATCGTAGAATGCTAAGAGGTTGGAATGGGTCTTAAAGATCATCTAGTCCCAGCCCCCCTGCCATGGGCAGGGGCACCTCCCACTACACCAGGTTGCCCAAGGCCTTATGCAGCCTGGCTTTGAACACTGCCAGGGATGGGGCATCCACAACCTCCCAGGGCAACCTGTTCCAGGGTCTCACCACTCTCACAGTAAAATATTTCTTCCTAATCTCTAGCCTGAATTTCCCCTCTTTCAATTTGTACCCATTAGTCCTGTCCTATCACTACAGTTCCTGACAAAGAATCCCTCTTTGGCTTCTCTGAAGGCCCCCTTCAGATACTGGAGGGTTGCTATCCACAAAACCTTCTCTTCTCCAGGCTGAACACCCCTGATTTTCTTAGCCTGTCTTTGTAGGGGAGGAGTCCTCTTGTCAACTTTGTGGCCCTCCTCTGGACTTAGTCCTGTGGCTCCATGTCCTTCTTGGGACCCCATAGCTGGATGCAGCGCTCCAGGGGGATCCAGGTGGGGTCCTCACCAGAGCAGAGCAGAGGGGCAGAATCCCCTCCCTCACCCTGCTGGCCACGCTGCTTTGGATGCAGCCCAGGATTCCATTGGGTTTCTGGGCTGTGAGCACACACTGCACTCACCTGAGTTTTTCATTAAGTATCACCCTCAAGGGGCTACTTGAGGGTAGCCCCTTTCTCTGCAGGGCTGCTTTCAGTTACTTCTCTGGCCGTCCCGTGGGTGTGTCTGAGATTGCCATGATCCGGGTGCGGGGCCCTGCACTTGGCTGCGCTTTATGAGGTTTGCACAGGCCCACTTCTCAAGCTGTCCACATCCCTCTGGATGGCAACCCTTCCCTCCAACATGTCTAACACATCACACTGCTTGGTGTTGTCAGCAAATTTTCTGAAGTTTCATGCTCTATTCCACTGGCCATGTCACCAACAAAGATGTTAAACACCATTGGCCCCAGTACTGACCCCTGAGGGACACCACTTGTCACTGGACAATGAACAACTAGCCCCAACTCTTTGTGTGTGGCCATCCAGACAGTTTTTTATCCACTGAGTGTCCATCCATCAAATCCACGCCTCTCCAATTTGGAGATGAGGATGTTGTGTGGGACAGACTCAAATGCTTTGCCTCAGTCGAGGTAGACAATGTCAGTTGCTCTGCTCCTGTCCACCAGCACTGCAGCCCCATCACAGAAGGTCATCAAATTTGTCAGGCACAATTTCCCCTTTGTAAAGCCATGTTGGCTGTTATCAATCACCTCTTTGTTTTCCATGTGCCTTAGCATATTTTCCAGGAGAATCTGCTCCTCCATGTCAGAGGAGCAGAGGTAAGACTGATTGGTCTGTAGTTCCCTGGGTCTTCTGCTTTCCCCTNGCCCATGGGAATCCACAGGGGATGCAGAGATCCACCTGCAGCCCATGGGGGAGGTGCCCATGCTGGAGCGGGTGAATGCCTGGAGGAGGCTGTGATCCAGTGGGAGACCCAGTGGAGAGAGGGGATCCCTGCTTCCAGGCTGGAGCAGCCTGTCCTTGGAGCATTGCACCCCGAGGAAAGAGAGCCCCACATTGCAGCAGTTTTGGGAGGATTGCCTGTGGGGGGAGTTCACATTGCAGCAGTTTTGGCAGGGCTGCTGTTTGTGAAAGTGCACCCACGCCGGGGAAGTTCACGGAGAACCCTCTCCTGTGGGAGTGACCCCACAGTCTCACAGGGGAAGGACTCCTCTTCCAGAGCAGTGGAAGAAGAAAATCTCCGTGATGAACTGACCAAAACCCCCGTGCACTGACTCCCTGCACTGTCGGTGGGAAGGAGGGAGGGGCTGGAGGTGAAATGGTGTTTTACAGGCTTATTTTACTTCTCATTATCCTCCTCTGATTCTGTTAGCAATAAAATTCACTTTGCAATTTAAGTGGAGCCGGTTTTGCCCTTGAAGTGTTTGTCCTGGCCCTTATCTCACTCATGAAGCATTTGTTAACATTTTTCCCTCTCCACTGCCTAGCTGTAGCAGGGGAGGGCGAGCGAGTGACTCTCATGGGTGCCTGGTGCTGGGCCAGTGTCAAAATCTGACACCTTTTTTAAAAAGGGGGGTTATATCTCTCTTATTCCAGTCATTGAAAGGTTTACCTGACTGCCACAATTTCTCAAAAATGGTGGCTTAGAAGCTGCCAGCTCCCTCAGGACCTGCAGATGATTCTTGTTGACTCCCATGGCCTTGTGCATATTCAAGTTTCTTAGATGGCCTCAAACCTGAGAGGGCTCAGGGTCTTCACATTCCCAGTCCCTGTGTCTGTCTTTCTTGATTTGGGTGGTGGCTGTTAAAGAATGAGGCACAGAAGTCATTGAGAACCTCAGCCTTCTCTTTGTCCCGGGTAGCCAGGTCTCCTGTTTCCTTCTGGAGAGGGCTCACATTATCCCTTGTTTTCTTTTTCTTGCAATATATCTATGAAGCCCTTTCTGTTATCCTTGATATCCCTGGCCAAATTAAATTCTAACTGGGCCTTGGCTTCCCTAGCCTTGTCCTTAGCTTGCCATACAATTTCCCTGTATTCCTCCCAGATAGTCCATCCTTGTTTCCCTTCCTGAAAGCTTTGTTTTTCTCTCTGAGCTTGCTCAGCAGCTCCTCATCCATCCATGAAGGCCTCTTGTCATTTTTTTTCCTGATTTCCCTCTTGCGGGAATCCATTGATCCTGAGCTTGGAGGAAGTGATCCTTGAAATTCAGCCAGCATCCTAGAGCTCCTCTGCTTTCCAGGACTCTATGGAGCAGGTCCTTGAAGAGGCCAAAGGTCTGCTCTCCTGATGTCTGGGGCAGTGATTTTGCTTCATGCCCTTCTCACTGCCCTGAGGATCTTTATCTCCACCATCTTGTCGTCACTTACAGTGCCTTGGAGCACTGCATTCCTCACCTGTTCCTCCTTGTTGGTGGGCACAAGGTCCAGCATGGCACCTCTTCTTGTTGGCTCCTCAGTCACTTGTGTAAGAAAGTTGCTTTGACACATTTGAGGAACCTCTGTGATTTCTTTTGCCCTTCCATGTTGTCCCTCTGACAGACGTAGAGGAGGTTGAAATCCCCCACAAGGACCAGGGATTAAGAGTGTGCAGGTACCCATCTGCCTACAGAAGGCTTCATCCACACCATTCTCCTGATTGGGTGGCCTGTAGCAGACTACCACTATAACATCCCCTTTCCCTGCTGTCCCCCTTAATCTTCACCCACCAGCTCTCAGCAGGCTCCTCATCCTTTCCCAGGCAGAGTTCCAGACCCTCCAGCTGGTCATTGACATCAGGGCTACATTCCCTTCTCATCTCCCTAGCCTGTCCGTCCATTCCAAAGCTCTAGTCATCCCACCCTATCTCTGTGATGCCCATGTTGTCATCCCCAAGCAGGTGTGTGCACATCTCTAGTTCTTCTATTTGTTCCCCATACTCCGTCTGTTTGTGTAGAGGCATTGGAGCTAGGCCCTGGATATAGACTCCAGCTTGCTGGCTGGACTATCTGGGATGCCTCTGCATCATCTTTTTATATTTTGAAAATATTTTAAATCATGCTATTAGGAGCACAGAGAAGAGGAAGGATGGGAAAATTCACTTTAAAGAAGTTGATAATTAGTCAGCAGCAAAGGCTGAAATGCTTTAAAAATTATTTCTTCAGAAGGATAAAGAGGATCAGATCAGATAGAACAGAATGAAAAAAAAATGGGACTTTGTGCAAAAAATTATGCCCATTATTTTTTTCCTGAGCCAAACTGTCTGCAATACAGAAGATTGGGCCTGAGGCATCAATACTGTGAGACAAATTTCAGGCTTAGAAGTTTCAGGCTGGTTGATTCTGGGGATTTGCTGTAGGCCCAGCTGTGCAGTAGAAATGATCATGTTCAAGGCCACTTAAATGTGTTAAATTGTTTAGAAGAAGTAAAGCAGAGAGAAAGTCTTATGCCAAGATGCTTCACCGACTCACAAAACTGGAGAGAAACAGGCAACTTCCTAAAGCAATGAAGGTGCCTGCACATCTGGGATGTAAAGGACATGAAGAAACTTTCGTGGCATCGTAGGACAAAAACTAACATTATTATTATGAATCAGAAAGAGGAATATAAGTATATATACTACAATGAATCCACCACTAGCAGGAACAAAATTTTTAAAAAATCATATATTGCCTGACAATCTTGCAGAATGAGATACACATGTTTTTTAGCATAGTATCTCCAAAGAGAGTGCTTTCCTTGCAATATGGATCTGTGGATCTAAGTAACCTGATTGAAAAATACTGCCACAGCTGGCCCAGCATAGAGGAGATGAGCACATAGACACGTTCTTTAGACTTGAACACTACATTATTGAAGAGAACATGCTTCTGTATTGCACAATCTAAGGCCTGTTTGATTATACAGGATAACTGCTCTGTTGGACAAAAAGATTTGTTTTATTTTCTACCACTCTTCTTATTATCTATGTCCCCAGTTTTGTAAAATAATGTAATAGCATAAGTGTGTGCCTGAACTGTTCTTGATAGTGCTTTCTTAAAATACTTCTAGACTGAGCAATTCAGTTTATGTTGATAAATCCATGAGGTGGGAAAACCCATAATCTTTCTTTTATGAATAAAAGCTGGACATATGGAAAACAGAAATCTCCTGCAAAAGTTTAGATCAGAATGAGGGAGATGAGTTTTCCTGACTCTCCTGTGGGTGCCTTAATTACAGGAACTTTCTTGTTATTATTTCTTGTGGGTTTTGTACCTTTTCCATTGATTTTTCCCCCCCTGTGGCCTGCATTTTTTACTGTTTTATCCAACAGTGAACTATCTGTGTTTAAAGATAACAATAAACATTGTATATAAAATTACTCATACAGAGTGGGTTTGTACACTTGTGATTAAGAAATATACAGGGAAACACTGCATCACATGGGGAAATTACCCTAAGGAGAAATCACAGGAGTCACACACTGGAGCTAAATGAATATCCAAAATGGCAATGAGGGAAAGCTAAAGGACATAATCCACAAAATGCTGAGTGTATGAATTATAGCCCTTAGCTAAGCCTGATTTGTGAGGCTAGTACTTACACAGCAGATAACCCAGGCTGACATTGACCTTGACAGCACAGCAACAGTAATATTTTTGTAAAGACTGGAGAGCTTTCAGCCTGTTTCTCCTGAGTGGGAGCCACAAGCACGCTTGTGTGCAGCAACATGGACCAAAGTAATCCTCGGTATGTGCCTGCCAATGATACAAACAGAATACGGCTCTTCGGGCATGACAAATGCCTCCCTCCTCCCTTCTTTCTTCTGCCCTTGATAAGACCCATTTGAGGAACATAAAGAGCTTTTTCCTAGAGCATGAGTCCCCTTTCTTCCCTCTTTCCATGTGAAGCTGAGCAGCGATGCAGTGCAGAGGGGATCTGGTTCCAAGTCTTCAGAGCAACTGCAAGTATTTTGTGACCTTCTCAACCAATACATCTGCCTTTTGGGAATTGCAATTGATTTTTCTTCATTTCTCCATGTGAAGACAATGCTTCTACACTATGTTACAGCTACACAGATAGGTAAATTGTAAGTTCTTTCCCCACAGCTCTTCTTTAAGTAAATGTTAGTGAAATTCAGGTTTGTAGTCTTTTGTGAAACAAGTTGCTGGGGGGATTAAAAAGTTACAAGTAAAAGCAATATGAAAGTTTTGGTTGATAGTCAGTTCTCTCTTCACTTTGCTGCCAAGACCTATGTTTGCAGTTCTCTGCTTTTCGCTGGCTACAGCTGATATTACTTCTGCATCATGCTGCGAGGAGTGCTGTTAACTCTCTGGAACAGTGACGCAAATCCTGAAAAATCCACCAAGGGAATGGGCGGTGGCAAGCCCAACAGATTGCTGCAAGGAGTGGTGTGTGTCCTTTGAAGGCTTCGTCTTATGTCCCACCCTTCGATGACTCTTCAAACCCTTTGATGGAAAAGCATGCTATTGTCCTTGTAGCTGAATTTCAAGTGCATCTGTTACAGTGCCAATGGACAGCCTGGGCTGACTCTAAGTGTTTGCTCTGTTACAAGACAAAAAAGCCCTAACAAAGCCACAAACCAACCCCAAGGATAGAACAGAATGAAGGGGCAACTTGCCTTCAATCAACAACTGAGAGAAGAGACATCCTAGGGTGGAGAGCAGCTTGCACAAGTCCAGCACAAACATGGGCTTTGCTCCCTGCAGAGTCTTTCAGTTGCTTCTGTGAATGGAATAAGAACAACCTTAGTGATTGGGGTTTGCTATGTGTTTGCTTTAAAAAATATTTGCACTGTGAGCCTTAGTTTCTGTATCTATAAATGGGAGTAATTTGATTCAAGTGCTGCCCTGTGTGAGAAGCAGGGAAACTGGCAATGTTTGCAAAATTTCAGCTTGGAGCTGAAAGGAACTTTTTGCCCAAGTTGTCCTTCAGCGTAGAGAACAGCAGGTTTGAGCTGCTGGTCATTGGTGTTAAGGGAAAAAGGCCCTGCTGACAAGACAAACTGGATTGATAAGAATTAGTAAGAAGAAAAAATCAGAGTCTCTGTAAATGTTGGGGTCTAGACCAAGCACCTGTAACACAAATGTGTGACTGTTCCCACCCACTCCCTTTTGCTATTTTTGTCCCATCTGAATTCCAGCGCTGCCAATTCATTCTCACATCTGTTCTCAGACTTGGTATCAACACCGACTTAATCACATTCCTTCCATCTACTGAGCTGGAAGTGTAGGGCTATGTAGAAGCCAGGACAGATTAACCCCTTCCCTTCATTAGCACCAGCTAGCACACCTCTCCTGACATGTAGCTGCTGGTGTTTGGGTGGGTAGCAGGGTTGGTGGGATTGTCAGTTCCCCAAGTGGAGAGTGTGCATTTTGTCACTGCCAAAATAGCCTGGCTGCTACACACTGATTATGAGAGGTCTGAAGGGGCAGTAGCACCTGGGGCTCTGTGAACAGGAGCACAGCCAGCACATCAAGCGGGTCCACCTCCTCAGCTCAGCCTCTCAGACCACACCTAGCTCTGTCATCCAGTTCCAGACCCCCAAAACTGCCCCCAAGGCAGTCAGGGCTACAGTGCTAGTCTTGTCAGGAGAGGCTGAGCAACTGGGGCTTGCTCAGCCTGGAGAAGAGATGGGTTTGGGGAGGCCTTAAAAGCAGTGCCCCAGTAAATATGAGGCAGATATCAAGAAGAAAGAGCCAGGCCTTTTACAGTGGTGCATAGTAGGAAGATAAGGAATGAGCATAAATTGAACAAGAGTCATTCAGGGAGGAATATTGTTTTCCCTTAGAGGACAGCCAAGCAATGAAACAGGTTTTCACAGAGGCTGTTGAGTCTCCATCCAAAAAGGTTTTCAAGACCTAACAGAACAAAACAACTTGGTCTGATCCCACAGGTTACTTTGCTTTCAGCAGCAAGTTGGAGTAGAGACTTGCTGAGGTCCCTTCACACCTCAATTATCCTAAAAATCTACACTTTTCATGTCAGAGAACATTTATTTATTACTACTCTTCAAGTTCATTGCACTATGAATGGACCACTCCAAGACATCTGCTCTCTGCCACTAATGACCAAAAGCATCTCCGCAAAATTTTTAGAACACAGTATGAAAAGTAGCTGTGGAATAAAAGAAAAAATAAACTATGGACAGTTGTGCCTTAAAAAAATTAGAATGCAAATAAAAAGGCAACAAACTTGATTATTTAAACTTTACTTCTTCACCCAAGAGCAAACACACAAGGATACAAGGGATGCTATCAGAGAAATTTCTCTGTGTTCTGGCCTTTCTCAATATGAAATAGGTCTGATGGTGGCCCTTGCAGGAATTCACAGTCTCCAGTACATCCTATATTTGAATTTTCAAAGTGTTCATAAAATGTGCCATTTAATAGAGACAGTTTTTGTCTTCATCATATCCCTGAGTCTCAGGGATGTGTCTCTGTGACAGCACATGCACACACAGGGGCTCAAGGAACCAAGCACATGGTCTCATAGTTTTTTGTTTCTGTGCAGCACCTAACCATACTGGGTTTTACATGTGGATAAAAACAACCAAAATAAATTCCTAACTTGTATCACACTGTAGAAAAAGAGCCAGCCTCATGTTTACACAGCCTTTATAACTGCAGACATCAGATCTCAGGAACTGCTGCCTTGTGAAGCAGTTCAGCAGGGGGTTCACTGCTGAGGGAGCTGCGAGTCCACTTTCCTGGCTGGGGGAAGCAGCTTCCCCTTCTCCCTACTGTCTCAGATCCCATCCTCGGGCTTGCAACTGTGCCCTTAATTTGCCAAAAGCTGAGATCCCAGATCACCTGCTGGGACCTTTGTGCTAGGATGAAAACCACTGGTCCTGAGGCTACATCTTTTAGCTAAGCTCTTTTAAACATGCATTTCTCATTTCTAAGTTAACCAGAAACTCCTTATTGATGTCTTTTTTCCTAGGGATAGTAGCAAGCCTATTTTAAGGACTATGAAGTGCCCTTATTTTACAATAAGTGCCCAGGATAAACAGATGATCTGTGTGGGACTTTTGGGAGGACACCTGGTGCCCAAGAAGAAATGAGAGATTTGTATACAGTAGGAGCTCTTTTGTAAAGTGCATAATGCAGTATCTACAGGCAAATCAGGTTGCCAGGCCCTCTGTCCTACTTACTACATAAATACAGTCAAGTGGATTAAGATCCAGGCCACTGTCACTGGTTCACTTCTTTCTACTTAAAAGGACTATTTAAAGTGTTCCTTCCCTTGGGAAAGAAAAAAAAACTACTCTTCCATGCTACTCCCCCCAAAACACACCCAACATCAGTAAAACAAGACAAACGACACTCCTACAGCTCCTAAACAACCAAATTTGGCAATGTTAGCAATGACCCTAGAATAAGAGATTCTCCCCTCAGTTCATGCTTCTTGTCACCTAAGCAGGTGTCAAATCTCCTGGGTTTGTCTTCACACAGTTTCTGTCCATTTCACTCCATCTTAACAGCTGTAAGCGTCTCTAGTAAATTGTGCTAGTACATTTCTATTAACATTTAGCAAAAGGGGAAAAAAAGCCAGCTCAGCTGACAACAACTATCAGTGTACGAAGATTAATCTTTATATAGCATGCAGAACATGGATCTGTTCTACATCTTCCAGAACAGCCTGTACTTTCTTTCTACTCCTTCTCAACAACAGCCTTCATGCAAAAAAGAATTAAAATTAAAATCACTGTATTTTAGCATTGCTATGTTCACACTGTTATTCTCTCAGGCTTCACAATTCATGCTGTAGTTGGCAAACTGTTTGTCTTTCTGCTAGCAGCACAGGGGACAAGTGGAGCTACTTACTACAAATTCCTAGGAAAGCCAAAATACAGCTTTGTTCCACTTCGAAGAAATAGTCACAGGTTACCTTATTAACATCTTGTAGTATAGAAAGAGTTAAAGCTTTTGCCACATTAAATAGCAACATAACCAAACACATGGGAGGCCTACACTGACATAAACACAATGGCATGGCAAGCGTTAAAACTTTGTGTATGTTAAATTAGAGCTTTTAAAAACATCTCAGTTGGGAGCAATTTTGGAAATTTTTGAAACATGAATTATTGACTTTTTTCCTCCTCCCCCCTTTAAATGGTCTGTGAGGATTTGTCGTCTCGGAAAAAAAAAAATAAAGTGTCGACACTTGACATACTCAATCCATCCATAAACGTAAACACGCTTGAACTGCAGTTGAGTTTTTCTTTTGCTAAAGAGCATGTGGAAGCAATTACCTGAATGTAGATGTGATAAAGAATGGATGAAATGCAAACCAAATGATGCCTTATTACTTAATATAAAGAGACTGTTCTGCGAGATCAAAGTTGTGCAGCACAAAATGTAATGGGCTTCACTGGAGAGATAGGCTTTGGAGATTTGTTTAAAACACAGATGCATTTTGATGAAATGCTAAGTAGACAAAATTAGGGTAAGCTTAAAGAGTTTCCCAGTACCTGATCTATGATCTTCAATAACATCTTTACTCTCCTCCCAAACTTTTGCTGCTCTGTGCCATACCCAGATGCTGTGAGGCTGGCAGTGAGAAACCTCCCTGGCTTCATCGTGGCTGGGGATGAGAACTACTCTGTCCCGAGATGTGGAAGAAATGTCACCATCAGCACCCCCTGTGGACACGGGAAAGACCTCCTCTGTACATCTGCAGTGACCCCTTGCACTGCAGCCTCCCCCTGCCTCAGCCATCACTCTGTGCCTGGTTGCTATCTCAGCACATATTTCTCCTTTGAGTCAATATGATGAGGAAGGGCAGAGAGACAATCTTTCCCAGAGACAAAAATACTGAAGCGGAACACAAGTCTCAAGACTTATTTCCGAATGTTTTCCTATCATAGGCCATATAATGAAATACAATTCGCATCAAGATCCTGCTTTGTACTTCACCACCTTCTCTGGTGTTAGATTTACTTCTGTTTCTTTTTAGTGATTTGTATTTTTAAGAAGCTGCATGCAACAGACAAGGAAAAAGCATGTTGGGAAAGTGGAGTAGTGGTTTCTGTATAATTCCACAATAACATCTGAACTTGTTCTCTTGCCTTGCCTTCCCCCCCACATGCCCCCACCTTCCCCCTGCCCAGGAGCTGCTGTTTATTGCTTTTGCCCAAATGTTGTTTCTGATCATGTAGATTTGATCATCATCTTTGTCTGAAGTCTGTAGAGCGGCTCAATGATTGACAGTGCTGGGTCCCCCATAAGATAAATCAATGAGCAATAAAGTTAAGTATCTAAGTCAAGCGTAGAGAAAGCAAACTGACATTGAACTGTAAGCATTAATTAAAAAGGAGGAAAAAAACAAGAGCACATTTAACTAGGAACGTTGGGTCTTGAGTTATTGAAAGGAATAAAAAATAATGCAAGTATGAAGGAGCATGTACAGAATTAATGCTGCCTATCTCCGGCAGCATTAGGTCTTTAAAAGAAATCATATATGTTAAACTCCCAAAGAGACTATTTTCTTTTGTTTTTCAATTACATGTGATAATGGGGAACATTTTGTGAATGACTCTGATGCTTATGCCTCCAATAAAACCCAGGATACTGTACCTCATTCATGCTTATTTAACAGTCTCATAAAGAAAAAACCCAGCAGCACTGTAACAAAATTATGATTGAATCAGACATTTTCCCTTCTCACCAGCTGAAGAATTGTTAAGTATTGCTATTGAAAACTCATTGTTATGCACTATTTTTGCAGTGGCCACAGTGTTCAAAGCAGCTTAGGAAGCAAATATAAAACACACTTGCCACCACAGAGAACACAGAGTTTACAGTGGCTTTGATCATACAAACACTAATCCCTTCATTTTAGAGGGGTTATACACAGGCATAAATATTAAAATAATATCAAGTATTGGCACTGTCAGATCATAATTAGATGTGAACATGACACATTTCAAGACAAAAGAAAGTTGAAAAAACGTAATGATTGAGTACAGCTCACCTGGGTGCTGTAGCAGCTTTTCTGATTTCCCTTTTTTGTCCTTTCCAGCTTGCTTGGAGTCAAAAACCAGAGGCCCAGAGAGAGCCAGTAACAGCAGGGTGGGGACTGGTATCAGTGTTAAACTGGCAGCAGCATGGAGTAATAGCAGTGTGGATAAAACCACCATCAGCTGGGAGATTCATTTTCTTACAGCAGAAATTCAGCTTGCAATGATGACCTAAATCATCTTCCTTAAGCTATTCAATCCTTCCTTTCCACCACTATTTTTACCCCCCACAAAACTGAACTCCCGACCAGACAAATGAAGGATTTGAAGCTGCTCTTTTGCTAACAGATAAGCAACTTGTCATTGCTGCAGCGGGAATGAGTTCAGGCCAACATCTCCCACTCAAGACCAAGGCTGGGCTGGCAGCACCTCGTTAGCTCATTAGCTTCATTACCAGTGGCTCATGGTCAAGTCAGAATAATTTGCTGTTATGTGGATGGTATATTTTGGAGCTGATTTTGTGTCCTGTAGAGCACTGCCAGTGCATCATTTCATTCACTGCTCAGTTTTAAAAACAAAACCTGGTGGTGATGGGGAGGATGCACCACCACCTCCATTACTGCTGGCACACAGGCTTATTCTGGGAGATCTGCCTCATTCAAAACACACTGCATGGTCTTATGCTAGTGTGGCCTGGTCTCTTCATTCCTACAGAGCTCTATGAAAGTGAATTGTTGTACTTAAAGATTTTTTTTCCTTTTTTAGTTTAGTATGATATTTTCTTTAAACTTTAGGTTTTTTTTCCTGAGTTAGTATTTGGGCTAGTGAGGTTTTTGCTGCTCTTCTAGGGTTGAGATGTCAGTGATTTTAGTGAAAGGGAAAGGTTTTAGTTGTGGAGATGGACTTCTGTTTAGGATGCTGGTTACAAGGTTAGTAGGTTTTTAACAACACATACTGCAGGGCAGGATGTCTCTTAAAAACCCATATACACAGAGTCCGTTTTGTTATGCCACTCCCCTTAAATTCCCAATGAAATAAATGTGTCTCCCTGTGAGAAGCTGTGGGATTAATTCACAGGTCTAAATCCACTGAGCCTGCTCCATGCATGCAGCACCTGGTAGCTGCCTTGATTTGACACAGATGTAACCACAAGCAGAACCAGTCCTCAGCCTCTGAATTTCTTGTGAAAATGAGGGGTTTAATTACCTAGATGAGAAACTCAAAAGCTTCTAATGACAGCAGCTGAAAGACCTTTCATTTGCAAAATGTACCAAGTGACCCTGAGCATGTCCATTTTAGGTGGCTGAATTAATTGACCTGAGAGACAGATTTCAGGTGTTTTCACCTGTCAACACCCGGTGCTTCCTAGCAGGGGAGACCCGTATGGTCTGATAGACAGTTTCCATGTTAGCAGGTAATGCTTGTGCTGACAGACTGGCAGGCACAAAGAGGTCTCCCTGTCCTGGAGAGGAGCACTCTGGCTAGCAGCAGACCCACTCCTCCAGACCATAGCTTGCATTAATTAGAAGTTAACTGTGTCCAGCTCTGGGGCCCCCAACATAAGAAGGATGTGGACTTGCAGGAATGAGTGCAGAGGAGGCTGTGAAGATGGTTGGGGACTGAAGCACCTCTCCTATTAAGAGAGACTGAGACAGTTGGGGTTATTCAGCCTGGAGAAGAGAAAGCTCCAGGGAGGGCTGGCTGCTTAGAGCAGCCTTGCAGTGCCTAAAGGGGGGCTACCAAAAGAGATGGAGAAGGATTTTTCTAGGGCATGTAGTGACAGAACAAGAAGAATTTGCTTTAAAGTGAACCTGACTGGGTTTACATACTGGGATGAAACTATTTATTGTGAGGGTGGTGAGGCACTGAAAAGGTTGTCCAGAGAAGCTGTGGCTGTCCCATCCCTGGTAGTGTTCAAGGCCAGGCTGGATGGGGCTTTGAGTAACCTGGTCTAGTGGAAGGTGTCCCTGCCCAGGGCAAGGGGCTGGAACAGATGTTCTTTAGCAGATGTCCCTTCCAGCCCAAATCATTCTATGATTCTATGTTTCTATGAAATCTGTGTGCTTGCCATGTCCCCTGCGGACTGATGGTGCTTCAAGCTCCACAAGAGTGGTCCAGGTGGCCTTGCTGATGCCTGTGCTTAATTCCTGATCTGCATCTGAGAGAATGCTGGGAGAGATGTGTGGAGATGGGAGGCCACCAGGGCTGGGCATCATTCTGGAGACCAGATTTGGAGCCTCTGTTCCCAGCTAAATAAAAAGCATCAGGTTGTGAAGGCAGCTGCAGGAGGTGCTGCATACTCACTGACATGGTATGCTTTTTATTCTGCTCTCAAAACAACTCTGATGCCTGGCAACTGCAGTCAAGTCAAATATTAGACCCACTTCTGCAAGCAAATGCTTGTCAATTGCACCTGCCCCAAGTGGAGCTGCAGTATCTATTCTGCACAGCTGTGGAAATGCAATTGTATTGTGGAGAGGCAATCTTTTGTCACTCGGAAATTCACCATTTCATTTCCTTTTAAAGAATTTTCAGGGTTTTTCCCCCCCCTGGGTATTGAGAGCTTTCTTTAAAGTAAAATAAAACAAAACAGGTTCATCTCCAAGGAGATGTGAGAAGTAGTTTTGGGGAAAACTAACGCTGAACAGAAGTCTCAGCTAAAAACATCAGCATGTGACAGAAGGCTGTGATGGCACACGTGCCATCTCAACTGTGTGTGGGGTGCTCGAGACTCCAGAACTACTCTGTGTGTCCTTTCAGGCCACTTCATTGTTCTCATCTGCTTTTTATGGCCACATCACAGCTTCAGAGAGCAGACCTCACCCTCTTTAAACTTGACCTGCACAGTCTAATTGTGTGAGGACACAGCCCAGTCTGCAACATCACAGCCACTTCCATAGTGAATTGGATTTGTCAGTCTCTGGGCTGTGGTCTTATAATGTGCTATATTATTAAGTTTCTTTGCCTTAAGTTGCCAGCTAATGGAATAATGTCTTTGTCTTTATTAGAAAGAGTCCACAGCTTTATTAAGTTACATAATTCACAACCAATAGCGTAATCAATAAAACATTAACAAATATGTAAGCTTAGACAAACCTCACATATTGATTTCTTTAAACATTCTCACAAAGCCTGTCTTTGGCTGAAAAAATACATTCAGTCCCAGTGGCAAGCCCCAAAACCACTTAATGCTTTAAGGTGTGGGCACTGGAGGACAAATTGAATTGGCTTCCTTGGAAATAAAGCTGGCTCTCCCCTGGTCTTTGTGCATCCACCTCAGAATTGTTATTTTTTGCAATTTGGAAGGAAGCTCCAATTTTCTCTTTTATGCCTCATCCTTGCAAGGAAAATACCATGTGTTGCAAAATACTGTGGTTACCACATAGTTAAAAATGAACATAAATAATCTCTTATTGCATGGACAAAAATGGATACTGCAAAACCCGTATTACTTGGTGGTGATTAACCCTGGGGATTCTCAGGTGGACCGTAACTAGCTGTTGTAGTAGCAAGTTTGACCTAGCCCTGTGTCTGCATTAGGTAGGAAGTTGTGCTTAACATCAGGTAAGAGACTCATTTTTCTAACACAAAACTTCATGTAAATATATTTTCCAACTGTAAAAAAAAGTATCTAATGCCTCTTGAGTGCACTTTAGTGGATGATATTGATATACCTGCGGTTATGCTTTTGATACAATCAGGAGAGCTAGTATTGTATTATCCCTACCTCTCTATTCTCAAGACTATGTGTAAAAAAATCCCCAAATCATCAGACACGGTCTTGCAGGGAATCTCTGTGCATTATCACACAGCAGAATTGCTCCAATGATAATTTCACAGATAATTTAGAACTAGGCTGGAGGAAGTAGCAGAAAAAGCATCTCAGGGATTCACCAGCAAGTAAATAGAACAGATGTGCATCTGCTCCATCTTTAGGTTCAGTGATTTGGTGAAGACACATATATAATTTCTGGAACAATTAAGTGCTTAATCTTGTTGTAACCTATATCCTTAGGCAGTACATTTGTGTAAGGAATTTTTTTTTGACTTTGCTTTCCTTTAAAAACAGAATCATCTACTCATTTTGCAAGACTTAGAAGGGCTTCCTTGTCAAAAGGGAGGTAGATGAGATGGAGAAATAAAGCTTCCCAGCAAATGTTGGGGACTAGTGTGCAGAGTTCCCACGTCTCCTTTGGAGACTTTATCATTTAACAGCCACAACTCTCCTTTATTAGATCACTATAAAACAAGTGCCCAGAGGGAGTCAGAAATGAATTGAATTTTGTAGATTTAAATGATTGTGTGGGACCTTTTTGGCTTAATATATACCCTGGAGAGGTTTGCTACTAGAACTTGGGAACTTTATAATAAGAATAATTCCTTAGCTAGAGATCTTTATCTTGTTACATTAATGATTCACTGGGGGGTTATGCTGGAAAATTAAGGGAAATTTTTAAAAAGGCTATTAGATCAAATGTTCTTCTAGAGACATGCACAGAGATGGTCAACAAAGATTTATAGGCTGGTGAGATAAGGAATTTATTGCCTTTGTGCTGCATGCACAGGGCAGCCAACCATTTCAGGAGGTCCCTCCTGCCTGTGCTTCTGCTCAGAATTGTCTTCAGCTCACAATCAGCACTCAACAAGGTAAGGTTTTGCAGGCCATGTCCTGCCTGTGCACTGCAAAATACACACACAGCAAGGGAATTCACGTGAGTGGTGGGTATAGCTACCTTAGCTATGGGCCAGACTCTGCATCCAGACCTATTTTTTTACATCCAGACCTATTTTTTTACATCCCTGCCTTTATCCCAGAGGTTTTGCAACACTGTTCCTCAGCTCCAGCTCTACTACGTCAGTCCCAGCATGGACTATTTATAGTGCCCACAACTCCTGCTGGATTTAGTGGATGCTCAAGATCTCTAAATAGCAACTGTGTGGTCTCCAAGGATGTGCCATTTGGAGAATGCAGACTCTGCTTGTACTTTGCCCATGCAGAACATTTACTGCATTTCTGCCATTTATAGCTGCCACTGTAATGGGCTTTGGAGGCCTGCTTTATATATCACATGGTTTTACCTGTGATGACAACTCACCAGTTTTAATGGTAATATCAGGGAATTGAAGAAACAACTACAATGCCCATGGCTGAAGCTAAGCATACAAAAATAAAAAGCTATTAGGAACATGCAAAGTGGCATTTTAGGCCTGAGGACGGTGATTTTTTTTCATCCAGTTAGGATGAATTCCCATTTACAGTCAATAGAAAGGAAAATTGGACAACACTGTAGCCTTTGCAAATCCAGGTAGAAATGGAAAGAAATGCAGATCACAGGGACATACACTTACATCCTGCTGCCTAGGGGTGTAGCTCTGAGCTTCATATTAAGTGTTAGCAGGTTCTCTTCACAGGGTAGTTAGACAAAACAATCCTTTTCCAGCTTGAGATCAAGGACAACTGTTACAAGCTTCAGGCCAAAAGGTATAAACAATGGGGAACTGAAGAAGAGCAAACAAGGAGGACGGGACTTCATAACCCAAAGCTGTAATTGGACAATTAATTTCAATATGCAAATAGACCAAAACTTATAAAAGTGTGAGACCTTGTGACTAGTTGTCCATTTTGTAACCATTCTGGGTCCATATTGGGTGTAGCCCTGGCCAGGCTCTTGTACTGCCCAAGGTGTATCCTTTAAGGCTTTTCAATAAATACCTCCTTTATTCCTTTAGCTCTGTCTAGTCTCTGTTCCAGGTTCAGCCTCTCCTGGCATCACCTGGAACTTGAATGCAACAGTGGGAAAAGAGGAAGCATGCTGGCTTTTGCTTGACAGGAGCTTCAGAGAGAGTGGTAGCCACCAGAGAAGTCTGAGAAGCCCTGTTTGGCCCATTCACTAACAGCATCTGTTCCTACATCTGCAAAAGCCTACATCTGGTATTGTCCCAAGTGCCATACACCAAGCACCCTTTGGTCCTCTCTTTGCTGTTATTACCTCATCCCCATGTCCATGATGGGTGAAAGGAAATTCCCTTGGCCACTTTCTCTCTCCTGGGCACAAATCTTCCAAGGCAGCTGTAAAGTTGGATGTAAGAACCCCAGGGAGACCTGCGGAGGAGAAGAGCCCAAGGCTAAACTCCGCTGAAACAGATATGAGGAAAAGAAAATCTGCATGTCTGCTCCATAACTCACTAGGAGTTGAGGAAATCCCATACCTCTTGGGAACAAGTCCCCTGGGAGTGATTTTTGGATAATCCTGGACAAAGAGCCCTCCATGCTTAACATTTTTATGAAGGCAGAATAAGAGCATTGTGAAGAGCGTAACATGCACTTAGTATAGATCTGAAAAAAAAATGTCAAAGGAAATTAATTTAAATTCCTCTAAATGCAATTAGAGGTGACAAGATTTCTCATGGTGAGAGACTGCATTAAAGCAAAAGCTAAAAGTTCCCATCCAGTTCATAAAGCCTTAGGTAGCTATTGGTAATATGAATTAAATTAATCAAAATGGGTAAAAGCTAATGATCCTCTTGGGAACAAAATTAGCTCCTTAATGAAAGAAATGGAGTTCAGAAATTATAATAGAATATTAGCAGATGTGCCCTTTGGAAATTATAAATTTGCAAAATCCCCTTATGTAGATATTAGTTTGAGTCAAATTATCACTAAATCTGACCCAGGAGATGTGATGAGAATACACACACTAGGATCTGTTCAGGAGGGCCTGGAATCCTCTGTCAGCAGTTCTGCTGAGCTGGGTTGGGTGCCACAAAGCACTTTCTCAAATCGGCAACAGGGGACAGTCAAACCCCCAAACTTCTACTTGTAACCTGCCAAGCTCTTGCTAAGGAGTCCTAATGCCTCTTGTGATCTCTGGGCTGCTGAGAGTATCACAGAATCACTAGGTTGGAAGAGACCTTCAAGACCATCGAGTCCAACCCATGCCCTAACACCTCAACAAAACCATGGCACTGAGTGCCACATCCAGTCTTTTTTTAAACACGTCCAGGGATGGTGACTCCACCACCTCCCTGGGCAGGCCATTCCAGTACTTTATCACTCTTTCTGTAAAAAAACTTTTGTCCTAACATCCAAACTATATTTCTCTTGGCACAGCTTAAGGCTGTGTCCTCTGCTTCTGTCAGTTTCTGCCTGGAGGAAGAGACCAACCCCCACCTGACTGCAACCTCCTTTCAGGGAGTTGTAGAGAGCAATAAGGTCACCCCTGAGTCTCCTTCTCTCCAGGCTAAACAAACCCAGCTCCCTCAGTCGTTCCTCACAGGGCTTGTGTTCCCAGCCCCTCTCCAGCCTTGTTGCTCTTCTCTGGACACGCTCCAGCCTCTCAACGTCCTTCCCAAACTGAGGGCCCCAGACCTGGACACAGCACTCAAGGTGTGGCCTCACCAGTGCCCAGTACAGGGGAAGGATGACCTCCCTGCTCCTGCTGGCCACACCATTCCTGATACAGGCCAGGATGCCGTTGGCCTTCTTGGAGGGCACACTGCTGGCTCATGTTCACACTGCCGGCTGCTGACCAGCACCCCCAGGTCCTTTTCCTCCTGGGCACTGTCCAGCCACACTGTCCCCAGCCTATAACACTGCAGGGGGTTATTGTGGCCAAAATGCAGGACTCGGCACTTGGACTTATTAAACTTCATCCTATTGGACTCTGCCCATCCATCCAACAGTTCCAAGTCTCTCTGCAGAACCCCCCTGCCTTCCAACAGATCGACACATTATCCTAGCTTGGTGTCATCTGCAAATTTACCAATGAAAGACTCAATCCCCTCATCCATGTTATCAGTAAAGATATTGAACAGGACTGGCCCCAGTACAGAGCCCTGAGGGACACCACTGGTGACTGGTCCCAGCTGGATGCAGCACCACTCACCACCACTCTCTGGGCCCGGCCATCCAGCCAGTTCCTAACCCAGCAAAGAGTGCTCCTGTCCAAGCCATGGGCTGCAGCTTTTCCAGGAGTGTGCTGTGGGAGACAGTGTCAAAGGCCTTGCTGAAGTCCAGGTACACAACATCAACAGCCTTTCCTGCATCCACCAGGCGGGTCACTTGGTCCTAAAAGGAAATCAGATTGGCCAAACACGCCCTACCCCTCCTAAACCCGTGCTGGCTGGGTCTGATACCCTGGCCATCCTGTAAGTGCTGTGTGATGACACTAAATATAAACTGCCATGACCTTACCTGGTACAGAGGTCAGGCTAACTGGCCTATAATTACCAGGATCCTCCTTCCCACCCTTTTTGTGGATGGGTGTCACATTGGCCAGCTTCCAGTCATCTGGAACCTCACCAGTGAGCCAGGACTGCTGGTAAATGGCGGAGAGCGGCTTTACAATCTCATTGGCCAGCTCCCTCATCACCCTGGGATGGATCCCATCTGGTCCCATACAGTTATGAACACCCAAGAGGCTCAGCAGTTCTCTGACTGCCTCTTCCTGGACAACATTCTGCTCTCTGGCACCATCTACCAGCCCCGCTGTCCTGAGGACAAGCCGTCTTCCCACTAAAGACTGACGCAAAGAAGGTGTTAAGCACTTCTGCTTTCTCCTCATCTGCAGTTACTGAGTTCCCTTCCACATCCAGTACAGAACAAAGGTTGGTCTTACCCTTCCTTTTGCCATTAATATATTTGTAAAAACATGTTTTATTATCCTTTACAAAAGTTGCCAAATTAAGTTCAAACTGAGCTTTGGCCTCACTAATTTTTTTCCTACATGCCCTAGAAACCCCCTTAAATACTTCCTGAGAGACCTGACCCTCCTTCCAAAGATGATACATTCTCTTTTTATTCCTAGGTGCCTTTGAAACCTCCTTCCCCATCCAGACTGGACATTTGCCTCGTCGACTCATCTTTCGGCACACAGGGACAGTCTGTTCCTGTGCCTTCAAGATCTTTGTTTTGAAGTACGCCCACCTTTTCTGGACTCCTTTGTTTTTAAGGGCTGCTTCCCAAGGAACTCTCTTAATAAGACTCCTAAATAGGCCAAAGTCTGCCCTCCAGAAGTCCAATCTGGAGTTGGAGTTGGAGTCCAATTTAGAAGTCTTATCGACGTACCTCCTGATTTCACCAAATATCAAGAACCCTATAATTTCACAATCACTCTGCCCCAAGCAGCCTCCAACCACCAGACCTTCTCTATTTGCAAACAACAGGTCTAACATAGTCCCTCCCCTGGTGGGCTTACTCACCAGCTGCGACTAAAAGTTGTCCTCCACAAACTCTGAACATTTCCTGGACTGCCTTTTTCTGCTGTATTAAGTTCCCAGCAGATGTCTGGTAGGTTGAAGTCACCTACAAGAACAATAGCTGGTGATCCTGAAACATTCTCCAGCTGCTTATAGCATAAGTTGTCCACCACTTTTTCCTGGTTGAGTGGATGATAACAGAATCCCAGTAGGATGTCAGCCTTGTTGGCCTTCCCCTTAATTCTTACCCATAGGCATTCAACTTCATCATCATTACTTTCAATACCCATGGCATCAAAAGCCTCCCTAATACAAAGGGCCACCTCTCCACCTTTTCTCCCTTTCCTGTCTCTCCTGAAGAGCTTGTAGGCATCCAGTGCAACGCTCCAGCTATGTGAGTTGTCCCACCATGTTTCACATCACAGTTGTGATGGCAAATACATCACAGCTGTGCTGCTGCACCATGGCCTCCAGCTCTTCTTGTTTGTTACCCATGCTGTGTGCATTAGCACACATGCACCTCAGCTGGGCTCCTGATTTCACCCCTAACTCAAGGCTTACCACCTTTGGGCCTGCTTCCAGACAGCCCAGCTACATCTCCTTCCTCCTTCTAACCTAGTTTAAAACCCTCTCAATAAGGTTCGCCCGTTCATGAGCTAAAATCCTTCTGCCCTTAACAGAGAGATAACTAGCCAACAGGAGAGATTTTTAGGAAGACTCACATTTCAGCAGGACAGAGGTGGTCCTTGTCCTTGTGGCATCCCAGGCAGTGGATGTTCCATTCTGGATGTAGGTCACCACCTTGTAACCAAAACATGAAGAACAGTTTATCACTGTGGATTAGCATGTAGAGAGGAACAAGAGACTCGTCACAGATGCAAGACATGTTAAAGTCACAGAAAGCAAACAAAATCCCAGAAAACAAACAAACAAAAATATGATGAATTGCTCATGTTGAGACTACAAAGAATTTATTGCATGTTTTTATGACTCTTTCCAGCCAAGAACTTTTCTCATCCATTTATGGAAAACATAAAAGCCACTGGGAGTTAAATAGGATAAAAACTAGATTTAAATCATCCTTACACATGCTGCTCACATCAGCATACAGCTGTTTTTCAGCATTTGGAGTCCTTGAAACTTTTAAGCCATTTAGAACAGCATGTGATTGGTATGAAAAATAGCACAGGCTTTCTTTTTATAAAAAGCAATCACGCTCTAGGGTGCTGGATGCAGGGATTCCAGAAGCCAAGAAAGATGTTTGAAGTGCTTATTGGCATTCCAGGATCCAGAAAACTTTTCCTGCCTCACGCTATCTTGTAGCAATCCTGATGCATCTGTCCTGGGAACAGAACAAGGAAGACATTCCCTCTGGTGCAGATGGCCAATGTACAGCACAAAGCATGCTTGAGTCCCCAATCTGAGGATGTAATGTGCATAGTTTAGAGGATGAGCTCTTCCTTTTATTTTGGTATTTATAGCACAAGTGGTGGCACTGTGAACTTCCTCATAATCTCCTGCCAAAGTTGATTCAGCTCTGCTTGGGCTGTCAGGAGTTTGCATGCACCACTCAATAAGCCACTAATCATGAAAAGATCTTGGACAAGGGCAAATGCAACAGCCTTCTGGAAAGTAACTCCTCCCCCCATCCCAGAAGGGAACAGTTCCCAGTTTGCACAAATAAGAAGGCAAACCAAAAACATTAGACGGGGACAGGAAGAAAAGAAGAGGGGAAAAAGAAGTACCATTGAAATTTGTGAACATATGACTGAGGGAGAGAGAGACTCAGCTGAAGGTGGTGGAATTGGGATGGTGCTTGGGAAGCATACAATTTTAGTATCAGACACAGAAACGTGGAATTCTTGGATGCTCAGTCTGAAAGGGCTTTGCAAAAATGGATCTGCATCATTCTTGCCACCTTTCAGATAAGCAAACTGAAGGAGAAAGAAAATAGAGTGATTTTGGCTAAGTTTTAAAGAACAAGAGTTCTGATTTTCACAGATCTTTCAGGTTTCAAAAGCTAACTTTATTCTGAATTGCAATGAAACCTCCAGGGTCTGAAATTCTCTGCAAAGGGGAATTAAAAAAAAACAAACTTCAATGCATTTCAAGTTGATTGACAGGTTTTGTTGTAATGGAAACGGAAACATTCTGTTTTGATTTTTTAAAGTTAATATTATGTTATAGCAAAAAAGCTAATACAATGTAACAAAAAGAAAAATCAAGGCAGAGAATTGTTTAAAAGTAAAAAATATGTTGGGATGTTTCAATCTTACACCATTAGCACTTTTTTCAGTGATTTTCATCCTGGAATCTACTGAAAGCAATCCTCTTTTGCAAACTGTTTTGATTTATAATGGCAATACAGACTTTCTGCAATTTTTCTGACCAACTGTGCCAAGAACCAAACACTGAAAGCTCACTTCACTGTCTAAGGACACGTTTTAAGTGTAAGAATTCTGTAATGCAAGTACCATTTTGCACCATCAGCAACACGGCTCTTTTTTTCCACAGGATATTGAAACTGCCCTACTAGGTCTGACCTGAAATGTATTCACTGAGGGCTCTGAGTTGCCTGATCTGCAGGCAGGTTTTGAACCTGCTTTTAATTGACATCTGCAATGTTCAGTGGTAATGAGTACTGCAGTTTAAGAGTTTCTATGCATTGTGTTTATTTCAGTCTTGCTACTTCATCATTTACATTGGGTACCTCATGGGTCTGGAACTGACCAAAAGAATGAATCACCATTTCCCATTTGCTTGCTACACATCACTCCCCAATCTGCAGACTTTTTTGATGGTCTCCCCCACAAGTTGTCTCCTATTTTATTATTCTGAGTAATTTTATCTTTTCTGCAAAGTTTGTAACTTCAAGATTCACCAGCTTTGCTGAAAAATGACAAATACACAGAGCAAGAACTTTGCTGCCGGATAAGTTCCCTCCCTGCCATGTCTCTGGTCCTGTGGGCTCCATGAGAACCTCCTTTCCTTAAAGTCTCATGGTGAGAGGTCTTTCAAAGGTATTGTCAAGCATAAGTTCAATACTTATCACCTGGATCACATTTTTTCAGATAGTTGCCAGCTCCTCCAAGTCTCCAAGTAAGACTACAAAATCGGCACCGTTCTTTCTGAACAATGTGTATGTATTTTTGTGTCTAAGAATTCTGTTTATGATTGTTTCTACAAGTTTGACTGTGGTTTTATTGATCTGTAGTTCCCAGTGAAGCCTGCAGCCATTACTAAAGGCTGGTGACACATTTGCCACAGTACATTATTCTGCAGAAAAAATGGTAGGTTACACATGACAATTAGTTGAACAATTTCATATCTGACTTCTTTTATAACTCTTCAGTGACCTCTGCCTTGTTCTTGTGATTTGTCCAGCAGTCTCTTCCATTGACACCGCTGTTTTAGAAAGTTTCTTAGGCTACTCAACACCAAATAGAGTTCTGGTGTGAGAGACCCTGTCTTCCAGGTAGTAAGTAGTGAGACCAATAATTAATTTCCTCTTGCCGTAGTGACTTTGTCTCTCTTAAATCCTTCTTTTGCCTCTTGTTCATCAGCTGGGTTTATTGACTCATTTTCTGTTTCAAATATGGTTGCTTTTGTTATTGTTGATTCTGCTGCCATTTTGATCACTGGTACCTTCTACATTTTTGCAAAAGATCTCTGAAAATCTATTGTTCCTGCTTAATTTAGCTTTACATTTAGCATTTAACATGCAAAAATTAATATTTTTTTACTTTTCTCATTTTTATGCTTTTTTTGGTCCCGAATAGTTCTCTTTTACTGGTAGCCAGAGTGGCTTTCTGCAGGGCTGTTTTTGTATTTAGTATGGCATTTTTGTATTTAGTATGGCAGAGAAGATTGCCTCTAATCTTCTTGCTGTCTGCAAGCATTATTTTCTCCTTTTACTTTTCGGTGCATGCGTAGCTTCAGTATTAAAGCCCATTTGATGACAAATACTGAAACTCACTGTTGATATTTATCAAAGACATTAATCAAGGGCTATTTTGTGACTAGTGCCACCCGAGGAGTATAATACGTTAATAGATATTGGATCAGTTTAATTTCTTAGTCAATTGTTGACATTTTTATTTCACCACTGTAAGCTGAAAAAGAGTAAATGCAATAAATCCCTGATGAAACACATTCCACTTTTCTATTCAGGGGACTTATTCTGTAACCCACAGCACTTTTTAACGCCCTAACGTGCTTTTCCTAGTCCAGAACTTGTAAAATCTAGATTATTTTTTTCTAGCTTTCTTACAGATTTCCCATCTGTCCATCATCAAACAAACCCATGTGTTCAGTAACAATAACAGTGCTTTCTCACTTCAAAGACATAATTAGTGTGAGGAGATGTAGAATAAAGCAAGCTGTGGAGACACCAGCTCAGTGCATGCTGTATGTGAGAAAGTTTTTCATCACTCCATCATGTGATTCTTTCTTTGGAGATTTTCAAACCTTAACCCCTTTATCTATATATTCTGTGAAAATGGAGTCTACTTGCTGAGATGTAAGACCTGATACCTGTGAAAATGGATTCATGTCTGCTATTAAAGATTGCTTACAATTTGCTGCATTTGAGAAGGGACATAATTTTTGTTGAAATTAACAAACTTGCCCTGGAGCCCAGTAACGCTTCAGACAAGTTCATACATAATCGGAGGGGTTGGACCTCCTGAAGTTCAAGATTTGGAGCCCCTTGGAAGTTATCTAGCTCTGGCACAGGGCTAAAAGGAGCAGCTAGAGAGTCATTTACATTGGGAAATTCTTGATGTCTGTTCTTATTAGAAAGAACACTGTATTATTTTATTTATAAATATATATTATATATATATGTATTAGCAAAAATGTTTTTAAAAGGGTCAGCAAATCACAGATACAAAGAGAATAATATACTAAAATATGTGCTGCTTTGTTCATCTAGAGACCCTCTAGGAATAAAAAAAAAAAATCAAGGATAACAAGCATGCTAAATACTAATAGTCACAATCATAAAAAATTACATGCATAATTAAAATATCCATTTCAAGGCACTCTTACATTTGCTAATAAAAGCCTCCTTATGAATACCAAAATACAATTTTCCACATAAAAAGGACAAGCAAAAAAAAAACCTAAATGACATCTTAGCTTTATTTTCAGTGTCCTTGCAAGATTTTGAAATATTTGACCTCCCTCTCCTTTAAATGAATGTACGTAAATGATTTAGATTAGGATGTCAGATGTGAGATACCAATGGCTGTTGATAGTGACAGAACTGGAGAGAGAAAAGGTGAATAATGACCAATGTAACTGGATTCGGCATGAAGCAGATCTTTCAGGCAACTGTGCCAGTAAATAGAAAACAATTTAAATTAGAAAAATGTTACATAGTAAATCTAGAGGCAGTGAGAGTACATTTTAAGCAGAGGAGTAATTCAGAGTGATCTGGCCAGGAAAGAAATTTTCTCCAGGGAATACTTTAGCAAAGCCCTCTGAGCCATCCATCTGGAGTTCAACTCCAGCACAACAGGGAAGGGGAAACTGGATGAATCAGAGAAGAGACTATAAACCAGGAGAAGGGATAACATTTCTGCATGAGGTAGGGCACTTCATTTGACACACTGTGCCTGGTCACCTTTTCAACACACAAAAAAAGGACATTACTGCCCTGGAACAACTACAGCCTCAGCCAGCCAGAGTGATGGCAGATTTTTGGAAGATGACTTATAAAGTAGGGGATCTGCCCAGGGAGAAGCAAGCCCTTTCCAGCAACTAAATGAAATCACCCAAATGATCAAAGAGCAGAGCTGTCCTAGCTGCCACAATGGCAAACACAACCTGTGACCAGAGCTGAGGACCCTCTGCTCCAGGCACTGTGCATCATGCTGCAAAGCAGCTTTGGTGTCTCACCAGGCCCTGAAATCTGAGGCTGCAAATCCCCCAGAGAGCATTGCTTGTGAGCCTCTGAAATCCATGGCAAACCCCTTGAGTACCTCAGCCTGGGGTGCATCAGGCGATCCCAGAAGCTGAGAAAAAGAGGAGACCAGATACCCAGACCACGCTCAGTCTGCTTTTCTCTTGAAACTTTGACACAACAGCCCCAGTTTGACAATCAGACACCACCATCTTCCTCCAGATGCATGATCAGACATTTTGATGTGTCCGTGACTGTAGCACAGCCTGATGTTGGGATGTACAGGAGATACAAGCTCCAAGCTGCTACCAGCTAATTGCTCATCCCCTTTAGCTCAGGCAGCAGAGGCCTCCACCAGGCAGCCAGGGTGCAGCCAAGCATTATACTTTCAGCATATGGACTATTTAAATTCCTAGCAAAAAGAGCAGTTTAAACCACTTGGTGCTCGGGTAGGATTTCTGCCATCTGGTACCCTGTATCTTCTGCTGGCAGAAGCTGAGGTTGGATGCAGCTCTAGGATAGCAATTTTAGTGTCATTTCCATACAAATGGCTTGTGACTGGTGAGTTCAGGGGCAGGCCCATCAGAAAGCATTTGCCTTGCAAATATTTCTCCTGCCTGTCTCTGCATATTTAGCATCCAAAGGAAACACGTGACCCTCTCAAGAACATTGCTGGTGCATCCACAATGTGGACCTGGAAGGGATAAGCCAAAGATTTTAATAATTATTTTGTTCATTCTTGCTGAAGACTGAACTAGGGATCATGAAAATATCCCTCCTCTCTCCTCACAACCAGTGAGAGCTGACAGGATGTTACTGATCTGGTCACTGGTGGTGTTCAGGGCTCAGAAACAGACCCAGACTTCAGCTCATTTTGTAATGACTGCCAAGAAACAGTCTTTAATATGACCATGCCTTTAATATGACCATGAAGTCACACATGGAACATCATAGCTGACACTTCTCTAACAAGCAGTAGAAACCCCTATTTTATAATAGAAGTCCCTGCCTTCTCTAAAGCCCCTGAACATGGTCCAAATCCACCCTCTGACAGAGAGCTCTGCTTGACATGAACTTGAGCCCCAGCACATGTGGTCAGCAGACACACATTCATGTTTTTTGGGGTCCTTCTTGATCAAAGCACTTTAATTCTGTAGGGCTGCAGGAAAACCATAATCTTGCCCTCCCAGTGCCAGTGAGTCTACCTGTGTAACCTGATTCTCAAATAATTTGCACAGGTAAAATTGAACTTATAATTTTTCCTTTATTTAGGCTGAAAAGTACACACATCATTCCCTTTTCCCCAGAGCAGAAAGGATCTCTATGTACGACTGATATTACCTGCTGCATAAAAGCAGCATTATGCAGGAATTCTGTGGAGGATGCCAGGTGACCATGTGTTTTCTCACACAAAAGAGGGCAGTGTTATCTCTGCTCTGCTTTACAAGTACCGTGTATCCTCCTTCAGACACATCTAGTGTCTCAATGAAACACATTCTCAAGTGATGTTTGTCTAAAAGCTGCTCTGTGAATGGCTACATATACTTCTGAGGGCAATTCTGATTTTATATCCCTCATCAGCTGAATGAGGTGCACCACCTTATGGAATAGTCACACTTATGCCACACTCAAATTCATCCTGCTCAAAATGCAGATTATTCCAATGTCTAACATTAACTCAGTAACTGCTGAATCCAATTATCATGATTCAACCAAAGCTCATTTTGCATCAGTACCTGTTTCTGGATGTCCAGTGTTATCCATTAAATGATGTGATAGACTGTTTTTCTGTCAGGGAGAGGGAGAAAAACTAATTTCTGGAGTCTGTTTTGACCACAGAACTTGCTAGAAAGCCAGTGTGACAAAGCACTCATTATTTAACAATTGATTGTTGCTTTAGCTATTAAGAAACCAGAGATGGCATTTATCCTACTGTCTAAAACTTTATCTACCCTAAAGTGTAGTTTTAAGTCAGAGTCAGCTGGTTAGGTTGGGAAAATGCCCAGTGTGGAGGCAACCTATGGGGAGTGGGACACAGCACTCTAAGGTGGGTATTTAACACAAGAAGAACTTATGTCTACATCAGGATGAGCAGCTTCTCTCCAGGGATGGATTAGATGGTCACTGTTTTGGTCTGGATGCCTGACTCATGGATTGAGTTTGATAGAGTTTGAGTGGGTGCAGTAAATGCCACTCCCAACTGCTAACATCTTCCTACAGAACTCTCCTCTCTACCTTTGGTTTCAGAGGTAGAGGCCACTGTCAGGGCACATCTGGGCACCACAACCCAAGGAACCCCAGCCTGCTGAAGACTTTTTCAGTGTAGGTGAACACAGAGGACTGCTGGGTGAGATGTCTGTAACATTCTCACAGCGAAAGATGCACCAACAAGCAGCCCCCCCGCTTCTGTTAACATCTTTCACTTATCCTAATATCTATACAGTTATTAAAAGCTCCAGGGGCTTGTATTTTTTTATTAACAGATACGAGAGGAAGGAGCCTTTGCTCAAGAGCTAAAACATCCAGTTAAGTCCTGAAGGACCTTTGATGTTGATGCCTGCAAGAAGTTTTCCACCAGAGGTAGCTGAATAACAAAATTGACACTGATAATATTGCCAAAGTAGAGAGGTGGGAAGAAAACAGGGCCCTGAAAACAGCATCTTTCATGATTCTTTACACATAAACCCTAAGCAAGTGGCAAAAAGCACAGAAATTACTTTTTTCCCCCTCCAACTTTTACATCCCATATAATGCATGGTGTTAAGCTGGCACCAAAACAACTGCATCGCTTACCTGCAGCAAGATATCGTGGATCTATAGAAAGAAAGCACTAAGGTCTGAACCTTCTCTTAATCCATCCACTAGGCTTTTCTGTCTACTTTTTCAACTTCTGCTGCCTTTCCACTGAGACACAGCAGTGCCACTTCTATAATTCTCTGAGGAGATGTGATATAGATACACAGCTTATTTAAGCAGCCTTACCATCCATTTGGGGCAGATGAAAGTTTCCTACGAGCTGGAAGGTGTTTGCTGTAACCCCCTGTCTACTCTCACTCTCTTTCTGCCCTTCAGAAGCTGCCAGCACTGGAGGGGGAGGTGCCTAGAGGGTTTTTGCACGGCATCTGGCACAGTCCTAGTGTGACAGGCTGGATCATGGAGAGACCTGTAGTTTGGGTGGCAGTTGGAATAAGAGCAGCTGTGGGTCCATATGCACCTAATGTGTACTTTAAACCGTTTGTCTACTTGTTTCCAACAAATTTCTTGATTTGTGGCTTATGCAGATTTTAAAAGTCACATTAAGGGTCCCTAGATGCTTTTCTTCTTTTCTGTGATGAGTCTAAGTAAAATAAATGAAATTATGCTCAAGCCTCCCCACCTCACATCCTTTCATTTGAATGACCTTAGGTATCTTCCTTCATCTTCAAATATCCTGGACTAATGTGCTATTCTGACATGACTTGTCTTGTATTTGGTGTTTTCCCTTAGAACTCAAGCTGCTGGAGAATCTTGGGCTCCATCAAAAATATTTTTGAAGTGGATAAGTGCTTTTGGAGAACAGCTTGAAAGCACAACTTGAGTGCAAGCTATGAGATCAGCAGCCAGCTCTCAAAGTGAAGTCACACACGGCTTTTAGTTATTAAGATGCACTTTTCAGCAGTCTCTTCACTTCTGAACACTCGATTTTGGATAGGCTGTAACTCTCCCCAATGCTTCAAAAAGCTTCTTTGCCCCCTGCTCCCACCCCAGCATTCAGTGGGTACAGGCAGACCATCCTCTGGGCTTTGCCAAGGGAACTGCCAGCTCCAAACTCAAGTCATAAGGCTGAGGAGACATCTGAGGACAAAGAACATTTTTACTCTGCACTGACAATGTCCAGCTAATTCACTGGAGCTGGAGCAGCCTGTGAGAGCTGTGGTGTAACCTGGGAACGGCATTTGTGTTGCTAATAATAAAAGATTTTTTGTGGACTGGGTAATGACATGGGGCTGTCAACTCCCACGCACAAAGTGTTGGGGTGGAGAGCAGCCACTTGGCTTTCCAGAATAATTTGGAAAGGCAGCTTCTTATCTGTGGTAGATAACAGCCTTCTATAGAAGATTTTAAGAAGTGTGTTAGGGAGGAGGTGACAGAAGTACTGGCTTAAGGAAATCAGGGAATTTGACCTAAGACCAGGGGCAGTTTTGATCAATAGGCTATCATAGTATTCCTTGTATAAGAAAGTATGTGGGTATAAACAAAGGTGTCAGAGCATTTCTGACAATGGATTTTTATCTTCTAGAAATCAGTAAGTTTCTTTCATCTGGATTTAATGGGAAAAAAAAGATCCCAGCCTGAGTTGTGGTTTGCTTCCAGCTAGACTCTGAGTTCAGGTTCCCTATTAAATTCTGTATGTTCATATCCATTTCTGTGGAGCTTTGCTGACTTTACTCTCCAAGGCCTTCCATACAACCTCAATTTATTCTGCAGAAGCACACAGCTGGCTTGCTACTTTTTCACTGCTGCTCATTTCTGAAAATACAGCTGCTCTACCTGGCCTTGACAGCAAGCTTATAACTGGGTTGTGGTGTTAGGTTTGGTGGGTTTGTGGGCTTGTTTTGCTTCCCCCTCACCCCATCTTTTCTATCTTTTCTCCTTCTTTCTCCCTCTGTCAGAATGACAGTCACCATCTCGGGGATCTGGCATGAAAGGCTGGAGCAGCATGATGTGGCTGATACAGGCAAGAAGCCAGAACATTTTGTGTAGGTTAACTGTCCTCCTAGGCAGAGAGTGTCCCTCAGCTCAGACATATGCCAGCAGCCAGCCATTCTTCTGCTCCTCCTCTCCTCTCCAGATATTCCTCCCACCTCCCACTCAGACTTTCATGCTCAGCCCAAGTTGATTAAAATGTTGCTGTCATTAAAAAAAAAAAAAATAAAAAAAAGGGATGGTGGTAGTGATGGGGAAATTTCCTTGCAGCTGCTGCTTGTCAGTTGGCAAGTTGCTTTTAACCTCTCCATGACAGAAAGCAGCAGTGCACTCTGGCTTTCCTTTCCTCACTGCTGAAGGGCTCCTGCATGCACTTGCTTCCATGCCAGAGACATCCAGAGGAGCCTGCTCGTGACAGAGAGTGTGACAACTCCCAGCATCCTCCCCTACTGCCTCCTCCCAGTTGCCCTGGTTGGGCATGTGAGGCACAATGTCCTGGTCCCCCAGGACAGCCTGGCCTGGGGACACTGGGGCAAATCATGGTGGGATGAACCAAGACATCATGGCCCTACTACTGTGGGCCCATCACTGCTGTCTGGCTGACGCCTTCAGTGGCATCATGGCAGGGGAAGATGAGAGGGGATGTCCTACCTCTTTGTGCAATCACCATGGCAAAACTGTGTGCTAAAGGCTGTCACCCCCTCCCATGCTATTTCTAATGCACTGAGGTGGGCACATGCAATGCCTGGGGTCGGGAACAACCCTGAGCTCCCAGCAGAGCTTTCGGGGGTATGTGGCCTTGAACTCAGATGCGGTGCACACAGCTGACACACATCCTTGGAGCAGGCCAAGCCCAAAACACAGATGTGTATCACATCTCACCATTCCTGGGGCCCGCAGAACTCAATTTGAGGCTCACAGCCTGAGACATCTGCTCTTGTGTTGTTAAAATGAACACAAGAAAGAGTCTGCTCAGAAGTGTGCGTGAGCAGCTAGTGACCTCCGAAGGATGCAAACAAGGGAAGGGGCTTGCTGGGAGAGTACCATTGCTTTCTTTCACAGCAAAATATTGTGCTTTATAAATAACAACAACAATTTTTAAAAAATCCCCCCCAAAAAACAATGAAAAGCAAAAAAAAAAAAAAAACATTTAAAAAGAAAGAAAACTACAAGCATGTTAGACCACCTTCCCAAATCTCCAAACACTTTCATCCTCCTTGCTCCCTGTTTCTGTTTCTCAGAGTCCTTCTTGCTTTTGTGCTCTCTCCATGGCCTTGGTTCTCTTCATGCTGAAGGCTTGATAAGATTTCATTTCATAAGGCAGGGAAGCACTGGTATACTCAAAAATAAATTTATTGAATGTTCTTTCAGCCCTCTGCAATTTAAAAGGCTTGAAAAATATGACAAAAAAGAACACATTGAGTTGAAAAGTCATATGCTAACCCTAAAATCCTCAGTTTTGTTTCTACTTCTACAGAATAACCACATTTAAGTCATTACAGGATTTAAGATTGGTATATATTATATAATATTATATATTGTGACCCACATTTTCAAAAATCAATGGAAGAATTATGGTTCTTTACTTCAGGTGGCTCAAACAGAGACTCATTATATTAGACCAGGCATCTAGAAAGAGTAAAAAATAATTTCTTGAAATGTAATTCACCATTTAATAAGCCAAACTGATTAGTTTTTCCATAATTAGTTACTACAGTGTTTAAGACCAGAAATATTATAGGATAAAGCAGATAAGAAAGGAAATGGGCCACTTAGTTGCTGGAACAAGAGTAACAAAACTTTTGCTATTTCTTCATTAATCTGATTATAAAACATGGGTTCCAATATATCTGTTGAATGACTTGTCATCTTAAAGATGAACTTCTGAAATTTTCAATCCATGGTAATTCCTTTTATTTCAGTATTGATTCCTGTCCTCCATCAAAATGACAATCTATTTAAAGTTTCAAGAGTAAAATCAGATGAGAAATTTCTCCTGGTAAAACCAAGTTTAATTTTACTTTCAACTTCAAAAACAAAATCAAAGACGTACTAAAACGCAAGAAAATGAAGCGTATTTTATTATAAAATGCTTTAAAATACAACATTCTTACATCTTGGAAGCAATTTTTCTTCAATTATTTCTCAAAAAAAGTATTGTCAACCTGTGCTGGCAAAGTTGTTTGGGTTTTGGTTTTTTTTTTTTTGGGTTTTTTTTGTTTTTTGGTGTTTTCTTTTCCCCTCTTGCTCCACACTTTTCACAATTTCGCTTCACATTATCTCCCTTTTTTTTTTTTTTTTTTTNNNTTTTTTTTTTTTTTTTTTTTTTTGTTTTTTTTGTTTTTTTTTTTTTGATACAGCAGGTCTTTCCAGGCAAGAAAAGCTACTTTGGGCAAGACTGGGTTGGCCAAAACTGCATGTGTGCAGGCCAAACTCTGCCCTTGTAGGATCTAAAGGCAGAGATACTTATGACCACAGGAAAAATAGTTAATGCAATTACCAGCAGACCCATTCCAGCAGCGAGCCTGTTGATGCTGGAATTATCCAAATGACTGCCTGATGAAAGGATGTATTTGTTCAAAGCACATTTGCCTAGCTCACTAATCTCTGCAGATATCCTGTTGGGAAATCCTTTGAATCCAATACCTGATAAATGAATTTGGCTAGTGAATAAACATCCCACAAGCCTATTATTGAAATATTATGCACCTGTTACAAGAATGCTCCCATGCATTAATTTCCACGCAGTACTGTCCTTCTTTAAAAATGCTTTTTGATGGAGTGTAAAAAGCTCCATCAGCTGTTACTGAAACTAATGTTACCTTGAGCTCAGAGTTACAACCCTATGCTTGGATGCATCTCAAGAAAAGCCTGCCTGCCATGGGTCGGGCTCTCTGCACGTCCCTCTTCCCAGGGCAGCAGAAGCCTGCTGGAGACAACGACCCTGCCCCAAACCAGGACAGACAGATTCGCGAATTCTCTTGCCCTCACCCAAGGTCTGTGCCAATTTAATTTATCCTATGTGTGGAAGTCAGGCAAAGGGAAATGCTGCAAGGTTATGGAGCAGGGCTGTTTGCTTGGTGGTGGAGGGTAATTACAGGTGCTGTTTAGGATTTCCTCCTGCTTGTGAAGCATTCTGTAATCTTTATTGTGGAAAATGGTAAGCAACATGAATGCTTTTCAGTGAATAAATACCCACCTTGCTGACAAGGACTTCAGCAAATAGGCATCAGATTATTGGCAATGAATTTTATGACTTTGACTTTAACAACTGTGCTTCATGGCTGCTTTGATCAGACAATTGATATTCTGGAGAGGTTGCCTCCACGTGGAGAGAAGCTTAAGCAAAGGACTCTGCACAGGACTAGTGAAGGAGAAAGAGTGAAAATTCCCTGAGCATGCCAGAGGGGAAGGCTCACAAAGACACACCATGTCGGACACTGGAGGGTAAGTGCTGGACAGACTTTCCAGATCATTGTTCTATTAAATGGGTTCACTGGCAGAGATGTTTCTATGCCATGGTTAATAACATTCGTGGAAGGTCACCTCTACATTTGTAAAAATGAACATCAGTTTTTCAAGGCACACACTAAAAGTCAGTTGTTTAATCAAGGAAGAACACTAATTCCAGTACCCCTGTCCACTGAAAAACTAAAAGCCAGACCTTACATTTCAAGCCACATAGGGGTCAACTACATGCAGAGAAATCATTTGCTGTCTAGCAGCTGAATGCAATAAAACTGCAAACTTTTCACAGATAATTTGCAAAAGAAAGAGAGGCTAAATTAATTGAATAAATTATTTCCTATGAATCATTCACTCTGCTCTAATTAACAGGAGCTTGCGTACTCAGCTCCTTCTGCAGTATCTCCATGGCTGCCCCTAAGGGTCAGAGTCCCTGAGAAATCAGTAATTTTACTTTCAAATGTGTTTTCATTAAGTTATAGTTGGAAACAACAACAAAAAAGATACTCTGAGGAAGAAAGGAGGAGAAATCATCAAGGGGACTTAGTAGCGGTTGAACTTCAATTAGGGATGGCATCCCAGTTCTTCACAGAAATATTTGGGTGCTTATCTGGACTGCTCACACCACCTGGATGAAGGGCTTCTCAAAAGCTCCCCCTATCCAGATGCCACAGTTCCCCTAATTAATCCTCCTTTGGACCCAAAACCTCATAGTTAGGCTGCACACTGACGTCTCCCAGGATTGCTGCAAACGTTATTAGCCTGTACATTAGAACAGTTGCCAGGAAATTAGACGGGCAGGCACAGATTAGCTGGCGCTGGAGGGATGGGGAAATGAGGGAACATTAGCTCCCTCATGGGTACCAGCAGATGAGTGCCTGCTTCTGCAGCACGTAACACACTCATTGCAATGCAGCACCTTCCCTGTCCCCTCTTCCAGTGAGGTGAGAGAAGCCTCTGAAGCCACCATTGTAAAGGTTTTAGCTACAGGGTGTTTTGTTTGCTGTGTTTTGGGGGTTTTTCGCTTGGTTTTTGTTTTGGGGTTTTTTTTTTTCTTTTTTTTTTTTTTTGGTTTTGTTTTTTTTCTTAATGGTTGAATTCAATATGGGAATCACTGACATTGTCTTGTCAGTAATTTCCAAATTGAATAAATAAATAAAAAAATATGTTTGCTTTACTGTAAAATAAAGTGTCTGCTCCACTGTAATCCTCTGGGCTGGTGGACTCCAGAGGGTGGCAGTGGAGAAGTGGACAACCCAGTTCCTCTACTGGAGATGACATTCTCCCCTGCAAGCCAACCCCCTGTACCATCCAGAGGATTTCTGTCAGTGAATAACAAGAGAAGGGAAGCAGAGAGAGGGAAGCAGAGAGACTGGCCAAAGCCAACGATCATCAGCCAGGAAAAAGAAGCAACATCAAAGTACTGAACCAAGATCTTTCAAAGATTTCAAAGAACACTTTGCTCTGAGCTCAGATTAGTAAACATTTGAGAATTTTCAGGGTTTTGCGCATTCTCCATCCTTACCACATACTTCAAAATTTCTCTCTTGACCTATTAATGACTTCTACTGCATTCAGTGCCCCAGGGCCCTAACCCACATCAGAGCCCCACTACACTGGGCACAAGGCAGCTGAGACTGCCCTGAAGAGCCCACACTGTAATTAGGCAAGGCAGAAGGAAGGTGGAAAAGGGAATAGCAGTGCCAGGAAGGCCTGGGATCTCAGCAAGGTGGCTGCCTCTCTGACCTGCTGCAGGAGAAGCAGAGAGTGGGTCTCCTGGCACACTGAGAACTGTCCTTCTCTGCCAAATCTGCAGTCACACTTAACGTGGGTGCTGCTCCACATAAACACTGGTAGCAGTTAAATCCTCCCTCTGCAGAAAGCACCATGAAACATCCTTCCCTTGCCTGCCCCCAGGAAAAGGCAGGTGGGCTGTTCTGCACCTGACCACACACTGGCAGGATATTTGCAGGAACCTGAATTTTTTGTTGTTTTTCAGCATGCCAGAGTTTCTACTCTGTCTGTTGGTAGAAAGTCTGAGAGAAGATTTTAAGGGAAAAAAGCTCACACAGAAAGATAATTTCCTCTTATAAAAGGACCCTGGGAACAAGACAAATGTTACAGTAACTGGAGAGAAATAAAATTAAACCAAAATTATTTTCTCCTGAAAAAAAAGGATTATGTTCCTGGAAAAAGCCCCCTTTCCCTTTACACAGTAGTCAAACAGAGGTCAAAGTAATTAATATTAAAGTATCCATGTAATAGGATGTGTAGAATCCAGTTACAAATACAGAATTTATAAAAGCATCTTCTGAAAAGAGTCAAAATTATTCAGAACCACTCTCCCAGAGAATATAAATACACAATTATGTCTAATCTTGGCAAGCTGTTGAAGGAGTATATTGGTAGCAGAACAATTAGAAATAGACCAGTATGTTTCCTTGCTTCCTCTGGTATTGTTCTGTTTACTATGGAGACTTCTCATGCCTATATAGGCACAAGAGAAAAATTGGGCTGTATGTTTTGCAGCAAATACATAAACATACAGGCAAAGCAGGTGTAAGTTTGATCACTGACTCTCTTCTGGCTGTACTTTGTGTTACTCTTGTCTCATTCAGAATTGTGAACCCTCTGTGCTCAGTGCCACACAAACACACAGGGTAACCTGCTTCTTTATTTACCTTAAGGTTTGGTGGGAGTTTGTTTTGTTCTGTTTTTGGTTTTGGGTAAAATTTTGAAATTTTACCCAAAATTTCCCCTTTTCAAGGAGATTCAAAAGGTTGATATGTGTATGCAGACACATTTCCAAAACTGAAGAAAAATTTAGGGGGAACCAAGAAAGCTTGGACCTTCTGCCCCAAATGGTGGCTTTATAGCATGGGCTGTCTGAGCTCTTTGCTTTGTGAGCAACATTTAATCCATATACTTGCTTTTGCTTAGATATCTTCCTATTTTCCCAGGTCTCTGCTTTGCTCCAGGCTGGTTGGTGCTGATATTGACATCTTGAGAATAACACCACAACAGGTACTATTCTGCTTGATTCAAGAGATGTAGAAGACTCATGCCCTGAATCTCTCAGAGAGCATCTTTATACATTAATGTTTTCCCTTGAAAACTGAAGTAGAAGCTGCAAAGATTGAAATCCAGGTGTATGTAGGAATGCCTTGACTCTCATTACAAATAACACTTAGAGGGCTGTTACTCAAGATGGAGAACTGCTCAAGAGGGAGGGAGGGGGATCTGAGTTTCTGAAGTGCCAGGCTTAGTGGTCCTTTATTATTGTGAATTATACTGCTACACTCGAAGTATTCCTCCGAGCTGCACAAAGGTGCATTGAAGGTTGGACAGAAGCCTGATTTAAGACACTTTTCAGATAGCAAACCAGATAATCAGCGAAAGCTTCCCAAGACAAAGGTTTAAAACCCCCATCTTTTACCCTTTCATATTGGTTTTCTGTTTCTTGTTGCAGTAAGTACTGTCCTGTTCTATTTATTACCCATGAGCTCTTTATCTGGGCTCAAAAGCTAAAATTATGCTACGGGAAACTATTTTTATTCTCTTTACAACTGTTCTTTTTTTTCTCTATCATTCAATTAAATGCAAGAATCATGGCAATATTTCTATTTCGCATTTGGTTTTGAGAACTCAAGCTGTGTGTATATGAAAGTAGCTTTTCATACAATTTACTGATAAATACTGAATTCAATTCAGTAAATCCTCTAGGGGCCAGAGATGTTTTTGATACCTGTATAAAGTTATATCATATGCATAAGTGCTTTCTTTATTGCAAGTGACCCAAACTTATCTAAGTACTTTCTCCAGTACTAATCACAATACACAACACAAGAACAATGGCATCCATTATTTTGATGTTCTTCCTAACATAATAAAAAAGTTTTTGTGCAAACTTCTTCTCACCTATGAAACAACATCTTTCAACTGAAGTGCTGTTTATTACTTTCTTTCTAGAGCTAAATAATTTTTCTGGGCTTTATAATTAAACCTGTGTTAAAAGGCTTTTGTGGTTCTCCACAGACTAGAATGTTTAGTCTTCACAGACAGAGTTATAAAAATCAGACTTGCTCCGTGCAGATGATTGAGGGGATATCCAAGTCAAAACTCCTGTGACTGTATTAACAAGCTCCTCCTTGGACTGTTTTATCTCATTTGCTTGGTGAAAGGGTGGCTTTCATTATCCTACCTTTGATTTGTGTGATTTTGTGCTCAGACATAGAACATTTCCAATGCTGGCCACATTAAAAAAGAAGGAGTGGAACAAAAAAACACACAGCAAACAAAACCACCTAATTACTAAGGAAGTCTGAAAAATATTTTTCAGATTTATATAATAAAATTTTTCACTTAGACTTTATAGACTCAGGCCAGGGCCAAACCTGGCCCTCCCACTTGGAAATGATGCAGAAGAGCAACAAGGATTAGGACTGTTCAGTATTTTCTTGCCTTCTTTACCATCCTGATTCATGATATACATGAAATTCTATTCATCCTGTGATATCTTTGGCATCAAGAGCCAGGTCAGATAACACCCAAAAAATTCTTGCTTAGTTAAGAAAAGTATAATTTCTAGGCAGAATAATCTACCCGCACAACAAAAATTAATGCCAAACTGTGCAATATTTGAGTTCTGGCAGCTGTGGCAGAGTTTCCATGTTGTGTGCCTACCAGCTCCAGGCTGCATGGGATGGACACCATAGTGCATCTGGGTCCTTGCTGGTCTCAGAGTAACACCAGCTATGCAACTTGCACTGCAACCATTTGGCAGAACTCCCAACTGCAACCCTTCCTCTCCTTTTCAGCATTAATTTCCTTTAGTATTTTATATTTTTCCTGTCTTTTCGATGTTTTTCTCTGCCTTCCTGCTTCTGGTACCCCAGGGCAGTTCAGCTCCTACCAGGCCTCAGCTAACAGCACTCTCCCCATCTTGCTTGTGCCTGCCCCTCTCAAACTCACCCCCCAATACTCCCACCTACCCCCCTCCTCAGTTAATCCTCTTCCCAAATCAGAAACTACTGTGAATAGGGAAGAAAGTTGGCAGAAGAGCAGTTTGGAAGTCACCTTAAGATGACATCATTAGGTACAAACCACGAGCAGTGGAATGCCAGGGGTGTATGAGGTGCTGCTTCAAACCCATGGAAATGGCAAAGGACTGGCATTTAGAGCCACTGTGGGGCAGAGTCAGGCCAAAAGTCAAAGTCCTTTGCATCCCCAGGTGTACAGAGTCATCAGAGTACAAGAGCTGTCTAATTTTCTACACCACTGAAGACACCTGGATAAAATATGATGCAAGTAAATTCTCCAGTTAGTGTTTATGCTAGAGTTGGTGGAACAGAAAAGCTGCCAAAAAGACCTCAGACAATACTTAAGAATTGTATCAAGTGTCACATAGAAATTACAGACACCCCCCCACATGTTAATATTTAACCAAGAATTCAACAAATTTTGTATTATCAGTAACTTCCAGCAACTCAAATTGCACAGCACAAGCAAAAAATCATATTAAATCATCCACTTCTTTCTTTTTCTCAGGTTGTCTTTTATTCACCTCTCCTCAACTAAGCAAGTAGGACAGCCAGCAGTGTTGAATATACTGACTTTCATCTACCTGGACAAAGTATTTGGAATAAAGCATCAAAGTGTAGAACTGCCTCTTAAAGCATCAAGAGACAACAGCAAGATCCTGCAAAGCTAATTCCTAGCATAAGGAATATAAGTAGGTAGCTAGCTGGAGAATCAGTTGTTCCAGGTGCAAGTCTTGGTTCATGAGTAGAAAACATCTGGAGCCCTACCAAAAATAGAAGGCATTTGTAAGTGTCAAAAACCAGAGCTGCCCTTAACATGTCATGAATTCCAGTTCATAACAAAAATGTGTATATATTCAGATGCATTATATGATACAAAATCAGGGTGTACTACTGTTTATTTAAAATTCAAAGTTTACATATAAGTTAATGAGTTGTGGACAGATTGATACAAGAGGAATCAGAGCTAACATTCCTCACCTTGAATAAAGCTGATCTCTTCAGGCACAAAAAACAAACAAAAGGGTCTTTTAGCTGAACCTTGCAACCAGCTCCATTGGGCTTCTGCCACTGATAGCCTCAGGAGCACCTTGTGTTCTGCAGGGCCACGTTGTGCAAAGCCAGATGTGGAAAGAACCCTCACTTAGGGACCACGGTAGTCCAGAAAGCCCTAACAAAGGTCTGCCCAACAAAAATGAAGGTCATTCTTTCTTAATGAGTAAATCCTTTTATACTGACAAGGTTTATTCTTCCCAGCTGCTCTGCATTCTTGTAGCATAACCCTGAGGGCTTTTTTCCCCCCATTTACCTGCAAAATAAAATTTCTGGGTCATTTCTGCAGAACATTTGCATCCCAGCTTTAAAAGGGCTAAAGTCACTCATCCTTAGCTTGGTTTATTTATTTCTCAGCCTTGGTGTGGAAACAAATCCAGCAATCACCTTCTGCCCCGGTCGCCTTTTCATTGCAATGAAAGAACCAAACCATCTCCTAGAACTACTCTCTTCCCCCACTCCCTCTGAGCACCTTTTCCCCACTTCTATTTAATGTTTGCCCTGTTAATGTGGTTATGTGAAACCCTGAAAGATAATCTTTATGGAAATATTTGACAAGTGGCCAAAAAGTACCGCTGATACCTAGACATGAAGAGGAAGGAACCCCATTAATGTGCCTGCTAGACTGCATGGAAAGCATCTCTTTGATGAGCACACATGACATGCTAAGGAGATTAAAACAAGAGATGAAAATAAATGACAGGGAGCAGAGAAAACAAAGTAGATGGGGCCTGGGTGTCTTGGGGTTGTATAATGGGATAGAGAGATTTTCACCTTGAGGTCAGCTGCCTGAATCTGATGCAGGCTCCAGTAGCAGAGCTCTCACAGCCCCTCAGATGCCAGATTGGCACTAACTGATATGAAATAAGTTGTTAGCCTGGGTTTATCCCTGCAGGAATAATGGTCAGACTTCTCCACCAAGAAACACAGCCTGCCTGCTGCATTTCCTTCCTTAATTCCAGTCAAGCCTGGCTGTGCCAGCTACCCAAAGGAGTCTAGCCCACATCCCTGTCACTCTTTTTGGTGGGTGTGTCATTGCAAAGGGCGAGCACTAACCAGATAGTTTCTGAGAGACTAATCCAGAGCCAGTAACCATGTAAAATAGGGAGGGTGTCCTTCCCATGCCAAAGCAAGGATGAAGTTTTCAAACACCACATAGGGCCACACACTGCCAGAGCTGTCTGAAAAACAGAAATTATGTTTTCTTGGAAGAAGAAGGTGAAAAAAAGTATGATTTGGAACTTTGTCATCTCCAAATTAGGAGCACAAAAATGTTGATAATTTCTTGTGGTGCAGAAAGTCTGAATTATTTCACTTTGGATGCCCAAGTGAAGTTGAGTATTACATGTTGAAAAGCTGAAGTAACACATATTTTTTCTGACCTTTTCAACTCAATTGTCCTTACATTCACTCAGGAAACTAAGAGTAAGTTCAGGTGTTTCTCATAACAACATGTCATAGATTTCAGAAAAACATATTCAAACAAAAAATAACAATCTCATAGCAAAACATAACAAAACAACCACTTTATTATTAATTGTTCTTGAAGAAATATGTTGACAAATCACCACCTAAATTAAGATAAGACCAAACAGCTTTTTATTTCTGCATATTGTGTATTTTTTCAAAAAAAAAAAAAGAGGAATGTTTTAAACAGGTTATTTTCCCCAAACCAGTCTTTAATCCCATAATATGCCACAGCCTTTCTGCATGATACATAACACAAGTCATTTTAGGTGAAATCCCAGCCCTGCCAAGGTCAGGCCTGGGAATTCATCTGTGGATTTCAGCATGGCCTGGATTCCTCTCTAAATCAGTGCATTGTAAATCCCTGGCTGTGAAGAAAGGATAATGATATCTTCTGTAATGGACAGAGAGCTGCTACACAGCAATTAAGAAAAACAAACAGATGAACACTAAACTATGCTTTTAGAGTATATTGCCTGTATGGGCTGGCATTACCCTTAATGTTATAGGGAAAAAAGGCACATCCTTGCCAGCATAGCTCTTTCCAGTCTAGGTGCATTTCAGTAGTAGAATATTATCTATCTCCATACTGGTGAAGTGCCCCCATCTACTGCCAAGAGGGACAGAGAAGGCATTTCTTTCACTGCAAATTTAGGGTGTGGACATGCAGGAGGAGCAGTCCCACCAGCGTACCAGCACCTGGCACGCAGCAGATGTTGCCAGATTTTGGCCTAGAGGCAGCTGGGTGTGGCTGAATGTTGCCTGGCATCCTGGGTGGATGTAACAAGGTGACCCCTTAAAGTTATGAGCCAATGATTAAAGCAGCCAGACAGGAAAGACAAATAATAAAGCAGGGACCTAGCAGGATTATAGAATGAGCATGTCCTTCTGGAGACCTCAGCTGGGGGCTGCTTGCTGAGATGGTGGGGTTTGAAGCTGAAGTAACCAGGGTATCCCTGGAGTGCTTGTCAGTGCCCCACTAAGCCAATGCAGGAGCAAACCACCTTTTGGCCTGGAAACCTTCCAAAATGGGGTATTAGTTATTGTGGCAGAGGGTAAAGCAGGTGGCTCAATCCCCTGTGAGTTTCACTCATGTACAGTTGTGGGGGCTGACTTAGACCAGCGTTTTAACAACCACCACTGTAAGTTACAGGGTGGCCAGCTTTGTAGGTGTTTGGGTCTTGCTTTATTGGCACACATAAGAACCCAAGAGGGAAAGAAAAGAAGAGATGGAGTTTTTTTTGTCATTTGCAAGTTCTGTTATCCTACAATGGTTTTGGAAATGATCCATGTATGTGTGACACAAATCAGAGAAAAGGTTGTATTGATGTTAAGGAACTGTGGTGGGGCATGCTCACTCGTGTATATGCAGACGTGTACTTGCCTCTATGTGTCTATATGTGCACACGAGACTGAGCTGTGATGCTGCTTCTCTCTCCAACTCAGAGGACCATTTAGGTGGAAAAAACCTTTCAGACTGTTGACTTCAACTGTTAATCCAGCACTGCCATGTCTCTAAATGCCACATGTGTACGTCTCTTTAATACCTCCAGAGATCCTGACTCAACCACTTCCCTGGGCAGCCTGTTCCAGTACTTGACCACCCTTTTTCTGAAGAAATTTTTCATCATATCCAATCTCAACCTCTCCTGGTGCAACTTGAGGCTGTTTCCTCATCCTGTCTCCTGATGATTGGGAGGAGAGAACAATCCTCACCTCACTACACCTTCCTTTCATGTTGTTGTAGAGAGTGATAAGATCCCCTCTGGTCCTCCATTTCTCCTGGCTAAACACCCCCAGATTCCTCAGCTGTTTCTCATCAGACCTGTGCTCCAGACCCTTCTCCAGCCCCACTCCCCTTCTCTGGACATGCTCCGCCCCTCAATGTCTTTCTTGTGGTGAGGAGCCCAAAACTAAACACAGCACTTGAGGTGTGGCATCACCAGTGCCAAGTACAGGGGGACAATCACTGTCCTGGTCCCGCTGGCCACACTATTGCTGACACAGGTCAGGATGCCATTGGCCTTCTTGGCCTGGATACATGCTGGCTCATGTTAAGCCACTTTTGACCAACACCCCACCATGTCCTTTTCCACTGGCCAGCTTTCCAGCACCTCCTCCCCAGTCCTGTAGCGTTACTTGGTGTTGTTGTGATGTTAGGGCAGGACCTGGCACGGAGTCTCGTTGAGCCTCATACAACTGGTCTCTGCCAGTTAAGATCCAGTCTTAATTCTAATTTGTTCAGGTATTGTAAATCAGTCCAACATAAACTAAGTTTGTGTGTTCAAATTTTCCAATATTTTAGGAAGTAAGTGTACTGACAGTGACCTCATAATGCCTGAGCCACCAGAAGCTGCACATGGGTCCTGGCCTCCTGTAGCCATGTAGAGACAACTGCCTCTTCTTGAACAGACATCAGGACTCCTGTGACAGAAAGCTTACATTAAACACTATGATGTGCAAATCTTACCTAAACCAGGTGATCTAGCAGATGTAGTCAATTCCCACTGTTGTTATGTCACTGGTGTTACCCATGATGGAAAATTATGCAAAACAAAGCTCACTAAGGCTTTCACTGGGTTTTGAAATAGCTGTTTTATATGTCACAGCTGGGATATTTGTAAAATGCTGTGGGGTTTCCATGGAAAATTCCTTTGCCCTTTTTAGCTCTTTATTCAAAGAGGCACTAAAAAGGACTCAAGTAATTTGTATAAAATAAATCAAATTTTCAACAGGTAACATAGTTTGATCATACAATGAAAAATTAAGCTGAAACCAGGACCAATTTTTATCCATGTAAGCCTCCATGTGTCAGGCACAATTTTAGCAAGATGGTAAAAGCAACTACTTGTTTTTCTTATGGATTTTTGAGGACCTTGCTGTAAGAGATTTTAATCAAGATTCAATGTTTCTGAGTAGAGCCTAACCCTATACAAGCAAGGACAAGGATGGCATCAGTAGCTCTGTGCCTCCATCTAAGTTCACAGATCATAATCTAAAGCTGGCTGGAGATTGAGAGCTCTGTTTCCCTGTAGCTTTCAAGGCCTTAAAGTTGGTTTTCCCCCTGCCTGGGAACAAAAATGAAATGGTTTAAATTTTTTTTAATGGAAATATAGCAGCATCAGAACAGCTATTTGTAAGTCAAAATTTTCTTCTTCTCTTTCAGAAAAGGAGAAGGTCAGGACAAGGACAAAGAGAAAGGTTGTGAGAAACTGGGTTCTTGTGCCCCTATGTCCAGAGCAACACTTTCCCCATGTGATGTAGTGGGGGAACCTGGTGTTCCACAGCCATTACTCAAAGCTCCAGGTTAGCAAGAAAGTTGCTCACTGTCTTTGGTCTGTTTCTTTTCCTCTAGCCATTAAATGAGAAATTTAATCAAATCCAATTAATTGCAGGAACATTTCACTCAGCTGCGTGTGTTTGGAGCTGCTTTGCTGTCAGCCCGCTCGGGATGATGAGATTATCCATGCTTATTAATATGATTCCGTTTAACTCTGCTGCTGCTTGATATTCTGAGGCACAAAAAATTGTGCAGCAAAGGCCATTTCAGGATGAAAAAAGGCGCCTCTTCCATAATGTTGTCTCCATACTCCAAGCTTTATTACTCTTCCTATGTGCATCTTAAGTGTGGGCCTAAACCCTTGCAGGAGTGGAGCCAAAATGAGCTGAATTCCTCTGCTGTCCGTCAGTGTTGCTGACACACAACATGCACCAGGCTCATGTGAGCCCGTGCAGACTCAGATGCTATTCTCCACATCCCCACTTGCCCCCTTGTTAAGACCCCATGGACACAGAGTCTCAATTCCTCTGGGCCTTTGCCAGTTAGGAACTGAATCTCCAGGTCATCACCACGTGGGTAGTTTTTTTCCCTTATTTGTGTGGTAACTTCAATTTGGTTGATTTCTTACTGTTCACTACTCAGATATAGAGAAAAAAGGCAATAATGTTTGCCTAGGAAATGAAATACTCTTGAAAATATAGTCACATGGATTAGGAAACAAGGACAAGCTTCAAAACAGTAAGTCTGGGGGCCAAACCTTCACATGTCGAAATCAGTTAGTGCTCCACTCCCACGTCGTCGTCACACGCGTCATCACCAGACGCCACATTTGCTGTGTGCCTCTAGCCTGCGTTGTGGTGCAAATGCTGGCTTTTCCTTCAGAGGCATCCATCCTCAAATGGCACTAATGCATCTCAGCTCTCAGCTGTGTGAGATGTGGTAGGAAAAGATGACATCTGGCACAGGATTATTCTGCACTATTTACGTGCCAACAAGTGACGCTCGAGCCGTTTCCCGAGGATCTGGGACCAGCTGATGTCTCTTGCAGACTCCTAATTCCCCAGGGAAGAACTGTGTGAGTGCTTTTTCCCTTCTTTTTCTGTCATATGCTGCTCTTTACCGAGCTGGGAACAGGGTGTGGTTTGGCTGTCTCTAGCCCCTCAGAATTAATGCCCATTAATGCCAGTAACTGCATTCCTACAAACTCAATTTCGTGTCTAATTTTAATAGAATCTGCTTCAGATACAGTAAAACCTTCAATTAGCCCAGTTACTTTTGAGAAGGCAATGGACAGTAAAGATGCTTGTAAAAGCTGAAGAACAGCCCTAGTGGGAATAGAAGTGGTAGGATTCTAGATTTAATAAAGGATTGCCTGGATCACTTCTAGTCTATAGCTAAAAAAGGAAGTATGGAAACATATCAACGCAATGGAAAGGACAGAGGAGTTAAGGAGCCTGACAGTTGAAAAATTCCCATGCCCCTAGCTTTCTGACCAGGAGAAAGTCACCTTTAACATCTCAGACTTCCTATCTATCTAATAGAGGATGTAACACAGGCTCATGTTTGCTAAGCCCTGAGATTAGAAATGAACGGTAGTAAATATGTGCAATCTACGTGACTTAAATTGAGCTTTAAAAAACCCCCTTTAAGTAACAATCTAATGCAGATTATATGTCTCTCTCTATATATATTTCATAATAGCTTTTAGAAATACATGTCATGGCCTTTATTTATGATTTAATTGTGCTGGTGTCACCATGACATGATTTCATTTGAATTATGACTCCAATGGGAAATCAGCATGTCACCTCAAAGTCAGGGGAAGTCTTCAGGGGACAGTATAAGAGAGAGGCAATCTGGGAAGGAGATTTCAGAGCTGTGGTAAAATTAATGTGATTTGATATAGTGACTGGAGCTAAGTGACACATTTTGCTACCTGCACTGGTCAATAATGATTGGTAGGAGCGCAATTTTGAAACTTTCTTGGTTTTTTTTCTTGTGGCCTGACCTCCAGGACATCCAGTTGTCTCATCCTTTATCCATGAGAATCTCTTACTAGTTTTCAGTCCCACTACTTTTATTGTACAATTCACTAACCTCTTAGCTGATAAAGTAAGGTTGCACAAAGTTAAGTTAAATAAGTACTTTTGCACATCTCTGATAAAGAGTAAAAAACAAGCAGAAGGAGGCAGAGTTGTCTACTGTTACACAGTCAGCTAACAGCCAGTCAGAGATAGACAATGAAAATAAAATATCTATTATACTCCATCAAGATATTCAGTAAATGCAGAAATTTGTCTTCTTTCTGCACGTTGATAGGCACCCAAGAAAGAATTAGGAAATAAATAAATTAGAGAGACCTTAAAGACATTAAATGGGCAAAAATTTGGTAACACTTTATTGCCAGATATAGCTACTGTTATTCTCCTTTTTACTGCTATTCTTTCCCTATAAATTCTGTAAGGATCAAAACTTTCAGAAAGAGGGCTGGCTTAATATATAGTTAAAATGCCAAATGGCTGGAAGTGAGCCCAGGAAAAGGAATCTTTTCTTCATTTCTTCTAGAATTTCTCCTCAAGATAAAGGCTGGCAAAGTATGCAGCTCTGACACACAATTTTTATTTTTTTTTTCGTATTTCCATTATTTGTTCTAGCATTTGTAGAATGTATTCTTTACAGCATCTCTGGGGACATATAAAAGATGTAAATCGACAAGTATTATAAACCTCATTAGACTACTTCCTTGGAAGAAAACTCTTTACATTCCTCACAATAGCTGTTCTGTAGGGCAGAAATGGAGGAAGTAGAAAAGCTCCATATCATGGGCTTGTGCTTTTTCAGATCAATGGAAAAAGGAAAGTCCAGCAACTGGGTCCACCACACTACAGTAATGCCTGGTTTACAAACCCAGATTTTAAGTCTAAGCTGCAATGCATTTGATAATAATGATTTGGTCTCAACACTTCCAGCTCTTGCCATCATGCAATGCCAAAGCAACATGGGTCATAGAGACATCACCCTCAGCCTGGACAGCTCCACAGAAATAAGGAGCCCACTGCAGACACTGATGCATTTCATTTATAGACTTTCCTTAATTAACAGCGTTAAGTAAACACAAGAAAGTGCTTCAAGGCTTGTGCTACCCAAAGTGAGCTGCAGACATCACAAATCATTACTCACAAAAGAAGGATGAAGCAGGAGAAAATAACCCTCAGACTGGACCTTAATTCTACCTAGGGCACCAGAGGCAGGCACAGAACTGCGAAAAGCACTCTCCCCAGAACTGTAGTGTTTGAATACCATGGCTAGGGACTATCCCTGCACAAACCCTAGGTGATTCCTCTGGCTTAGCAGCACTCTTGAGAAAAAACTAGACATAGCCAAACAAAGTTGTTGCTATAATCTTTCTGGATTTACATCTGTTAGCAGAGATAATTGTTCCAATTATCATTGGTCCTAACAACTTGATAAATCATTACAAATACATTTCATATTTAGCATTAGTTTTATATTTGCAAATGTCTTAGGAGGATGTTGTAATGAAAGATATCAACTGCTATAAAATGATACAGTATCTCAAAACTTGACAGAAGACTATGCTGACATCTTTGAATGACAATGTGTCTTAATAATATATAACATGCTGCTTATGCCTGTAATGTCCAGACATCTGTTAGTCATCTATTAAACATTTTAAACATCACCACCCATGTTCAAAATCTGAGCTACATAAAACCATGGGAATGATAAGGAATAGAGAAAAAGGGATGAGGAAACTCACTGATTCAATTAAGATGTATACTTAAAGTCTCCAGCAATTTCTCACAGTAGTAAAGACATTAAAAGAAATGCCAAGACTTGGAATTTGCTGGCTGTGTCACACATCACAAACAGAAAAGCTGGGGAAAATAAGTTTTGATTTAATTTTTTTGTTACAAAAACCCAATAACCCAGTGGTATAATACTGAAAAGTTTGAAGAAAATAGCACTGCTTAATCAGTCACACAAGGTGCTGGTGTATGAAGCACAATGTGCTCTTCCTGCAGAAAACAGAAGACAACTTACCACATCCAACTCAATTCCCTCCCACTGTAGCATGAGAACATGATTAATTGATTGGGTCAAAATATTTACATTTAGAAATATTAATTTGCTCCTTCCCAAGAGCTTCTCTAAGCCTTAATGCATTGCTATTTTTATTTCTTTGATTCATATCCTGGTAACTCCAAACAGGCACTTGCAGATTTACAGCCAATCTAAACATCCATTAAAGCCGCGTATTGTGAAAGCCTCTGTTTCCTTTTCCTATCCACCTTATCATTTGGATCCATGACCTGGGGACACCTCTGACTTACTTGATGGTAAAGCACCTATTTCCAAATCTGGAGTATTCAAGCACGAGGAATAACCCAGTACTTCTTTTCTATAGTATTTGTGCAAACAACTTCTCCCTGAGAAGGATGGCACGTGGTTACACTTGGAGACCAACACCGCTGTTTTCAAGGAGTTAATTGAGAGAGAAGCAGTGTGGAGAAAGGCAGGAAACATGTTCCCTTGGTGTGATTATCCTCCAGCCATGCTGGGTTTCTGGTGATCCCAAAATAAGATACCTGAGCTTGTTTCCCCATGAAGAGACTACTGAGTTTGTAGACGTCTCAAGCGGGATGTCTGGTTAGAGCTGCAAGCAAACTCCTGCGGGTGGCTGCTACAGAGAGATGCCAGCTGCAGATTGAGTTGGAGTGATTTCAATGCATTCATTCATTCTCCATCAGTGTCTGTCCTCTTTTTAGTGACCTAAAACCCGGCACCTCTACGTGCCAACTCAGTGTCATCCAATGGACAAGAGCTGTCCTACCAGTGACCTATTTAGCTTCTGATAACACTCTAAATTATGTCCTTGGGAAAGGGACCAAACACAGAGGGCAGTAGTGTAAAATTTACTTAGAGATTTTTAATCCTCTCATTCAAATTAAAAGTGGATTAAGTACTATCCTGGGCAGTTACTAATCTGATGGATATTAATTCTAAGAGTGTTCATAGACTAATATAAAAGATAGCAGTTTCAAATCAAGTGGCATGTTATATATCAAATCATATCAAAACTGAGCTCTAAACATTTCTACAGCAGAGAATCCTGCCAGAGGCAACCACCAGCTTACCTTTGTATCAGTTTCTGAGCCCTTTAGTGAGACTCTTCATTGAAAATTGTCACGAAGACACCCCAGAAAACCAAGTGTCCAAGCCCATGTCTGTGGGATCAAACCCGTCCCACCAATGCCGGAATGACAGAGATGCACAACAAGCTCAAGAACACAACAAAATTATTTCCATGTTAGGTTTGAAAGCTGGTTTCTATTTACTGCACACTTAAGCCTTGCACAGGGTGATTTTATTTTTTATTCAAACCATAATCCAGCTGTTACTAATGGAAAAAAAAAATTTAATGCATCAAGTCAGCTCTTTTGTTGTATCCCCAAATAATCATCTGAGATTTACATGAATCTTATCACATGCTAATTTTATCTTTCATTTTTGGTAATTGCTCCTAATAGGGTCACTTTGGAAAACAGCAGTCTCTTCCTATGGGCTCCATTTTCCAGGCCAATGAAACAGTCAGTCTCTGCAGTTTTCCACAACAGTGGTGTGGCCAGGCATGCTAACAGGGTTTGGGAGCAGCCATGTGCACCACACCTTGACAAAAGTTGCACAACCAGGCCTCCTGGCTCAAGGCTTGCAGACATATTTTTTTTAACTCCCTCCTCAAGCAGAGTGGCAGAATGATGGAAAGGTGTGACAGCCCTGCTCTGCATCACATCACTCACCGAGTTGGGGGACAGCGCACATTGCAATCCTAAAAACTGCCTTTCTCCTCCAATGGCTTCCTTCCCTCCCACTTGTGAGCCTACCCCAAGTCCTCTTGGAGGTCAGTAACACCAAACACAAGAGAATTCCATGCCTGGACCCACCTCCTTTGCTCCCAGAGGTGACCTAAAAAGGAATAATAAATTGCATGTGCATGATCCTTGTGCATCTTTATAAGGCATAAAGATGCATGAAAGGATTTTCTGATCCTGATCCACTTGGTTGTAAAGATTCAATAAATATATTTAGAACCAGTGTCTTTTGAGCTGTGTGAGGCCACTTTGGTTTGGGGTTTTTTGTGTTAGACCATTAGTGGGGTTAATGATACTGCGAATGCAGTTAACTCTCTACTGTTAGAAGACACAATGCTTCAATGGCTTGCAAGGGGCCCTGTGAAAGCATCTGCTCAATTTCTCACTTAAAAGCTGCACCATTGATGATGTTATTGGAGGTTTTGCATTACCTGGGATATCACTCCACCTTGGCAGACCAGGAAACCTATTGAAATGAGGATACATTTCAGTATCCTGAACCTGGCTTAGCTGCCCAGGGCAAGAATGGTGCAGTAAGTTGTTGATCTTACTGATGTGAGGTGGTGTGTAAGGTCTTCAAACAGAAAAGCCTCTGGGACCATAGGGTGTTAATAGCCTACTTAGAAATAGCAGTAGAGATTGGGTTAACTACGAAAATACTTAAAGTTGTCTCCACCTTGCAAAAGTGGAGTCCTTATTTTTATGACAAAAGACTTTGTTAGCTGCAAGTGTCAGCAATGTGTTCCTCACTCCAGGTATTTATCTAATATAATTAAGTGTGAAGTAGAGTATAACATTGCTGAATTGCAATATAAATTAATGCTGCATTCATAATGTATAGACACAAGAGAGTGTATTCATTATTCCTCGATTTTTAAAGCATATTTTGGCATCTTCTGCAACAATTTCTTACTTCTCTGGTTCTTTGCCTGAAAAGTAGCATCCAACTAGCCATTTATAAATGTTTTCTATCTATAGTGTTGTTATAACCCTTCTCCATCTCCATGATGCATATAGTATATATTTTCCACTTGGCAGGAAAACAGATGAGCAACACTTTTGCTTCTGCAGCTGTTGATTATGCAGAGAGGAGGCTGCTACAATTTTCCCTAAGGGAGCTTAGCACGGTTTCTTTTCATTTCTTTTTGTTTGAGGCCTGCCTTTACAGCCAGCAATTCATCCAGCACCTTGACCATGGACCCCTTGTAAATTGGCATTTGCTCAGCCTGTTTTTAGGATCAGTACTTAATACTGTTCTTAGGACATATCTAATTACTGAATGAGGGGTACCATGTGACAGGATTTTAGTTTATTATACTGAGGTGGGCCAAGTTGTAACAACATTTTGGGTCAGGCCAGGGTCTCAAGAGATCATTAAAATCTGAAGTAGGCCACTTGACAGTAAATACCAGCACAGAACTGGATTTGATTCCTTTAATTCTGAAAGAAACGAAAGCCAGCTCCTTAGCTAGCTGCCCACTGATTTTATACAGCATTATTACTTTCTTCTTTTATCTGGCACAACGATGTGTTTGGATATTTACTGGTTGTTAGAAAAGACCAAGGCAAAGAAGCCTTCATGTGCTGGTGGAAATCAGTCTCTGGCTAATGATAAAGCATTTTTTTTTCCATTTCATGTTTTAAACAAGAATTACCAAAAAAGAAAAAGAAGAAGAAGAAAAAAATGAGGGGGGCAGGGAGAAAAAGATCTTCTGCATGAAAGATAAGGATTGATGAACTGGTTTCCATAAAAACAGAATCTTTGATCCTTTGCCCAAATTTGTATCAAATTTGCTGAGATCAGCATTTTTTGCTTTCCCTTTCCACACAGCTCCTCTGAATTACAGGAGACAGTAGTAGACATGGATTTGCAGCAGCTCCAAAGACATTAAGTAAACACACATTGGGGCCCATCACTATTGCTTTTCTGCTTCTCTGATGTCACTGGGTTAAAACCCAAGGCAACTAAAAACTGTATCTCCGCTCAGTACAAAGAGACTGGTCTAGAGGTATGTAGAAAAATACAGCTTATATTCATTAATGTATTCATATTTGATAACCTATTTCTGTAAGTTTCTAAACCAAAGCGGTACTGGCATACAAGTATGTACAGATATGATTTGAAGACTTCCACCAGAAGGCAGCTGAAATGGGCCTATGTTAACAAAACAACTTTGCTTTATCCTTTACCCACATCTGAAAGCTCTAAACTGGAAACTAAATAAGGGGAGAGAAAGGCAGAAAGGACTGGATTGAGCCATGAGGTTTGCATCTAGATATGAATTCTCTCCAAGTTGCTGAAAGCAAATCGAGAATGGATTTTTTAAAATTCAATTTAGAGAAATAAGGCTAGGAAGTCATGCCAGAGTCACATACTGGAAAACTACTTACTCAAAATAAAAGTGCCCCTTTGAATACAACTTTGTTGCTATTAATGTAAGTAATTAATCCTTCCCTCCTGAGTCTTCCCTTTCCTCACAGGCATTTCTCCATTTTCTTTTGATCTGTGCCTTCACCTCCTGGCTACCATAGTCATGTTACAGTGCATTTCTTGGCAGCTGCTTCTCCCACAGATGATTTCTACCCATCGGTGAGCCTGTGGGCACCTCTCAGCTCCTGATGTCAGCTCTATGGGAAAAGGACTTTTTTCATCGCTGTGGCAATACATGACTTCACAACAGTGACTTCATTGGCGGGTAGGCTCAATGAACACAAATGATTCTCCAGTGACAAATCATTAATGTCACGGGAGATGGCTCCATTGGGATGACCCCACACAACACCTAACCACTACCACACAGGGAAGTTCCCCCTCTCCAACCCTTCCTCTCCTTCCCTTCTCCCACTACTTGGCTGATGCCTCCAGCACCCTTTTTGCCTGCGTTTTAACTGAGAAGTGGAATGGGAGCAAGTGGCTGGAGGCTGGTGGGAGGGGAGAGGAGGACAAGAAGGAGCAAACTGACAGCCGACAGTACTGACCCACAAGATACTTGGAACAGCAATCTTGCTCAGGAAAATAGACACTGGGAAATCAGATAGACTTTTTTTTTTTCTTTTTCTCAGAGGCCTAAAATTAAAGGATCTGGAAACACACAAAGCTATACATCAGTGAGAAACCAAGTCAATGGAACAAAGCCAATTTAAAATAACTAAGTAGATTTGGTCCCTAAAGCTCACGAGTTATTGGCATGAAATCCTTTTGGTTTTCCTAAGGATCATTTCCACTGTCTTGTTCAGCACCACATTTGCACGGGTGCACTCTAAAGGTCCCCTTGCAGAGTAAGACCTGACAGACACTGAAGCCAAGGAACACTGTTTTTGCTCTCGTGGTTTATACTCTGAGTGGGGCAGCAGGCTCCTTCAGTGCCAAGAAGGGAATATCAAATTAATCCAGGAATGCACTGAACATGTTGGCACATCTACTGCAAACCCCTCTGGGCTCAGTCATACATCCAAGAACTGCCAGTTTTGCCGGTCCACAAGTAGAGTACAAGTGATTTAGGCACTGTGCATTATTCTGTTATGGCTGACAAAGTAGCCTTTCCCAAGACTGCAAAGAGTTAACCTTGGCTAGCAGCAGAAGGAGGGGGAGAAAACAAAAGACAGCTCATAGGGTGGAATTAAACCCCTCTGCTATTAAAACTGGTAAGGTCAGTATCGCTGCTCGCTGAGCTCATAACAAGCCCTAGATTTTCCAAGCATTTTCCATGACCTTGTCTAATCCAAGCAAGGTGCTCCTGTAGTTGGTCACACTTGTAATAGAAAGAGACTGGGAATGAAAAGGAGGGAGGGAGGAGAGGGAGCAAGAGCTTGAGCCTCACCCTGAAAAGGATTACAGCACGTGCAGTTTTATTTCATGGTCTGCCAAATGCCCCTTGCTGTGTCTCTGAATGGAAAATTGGATAGAAGAGTGAGCTGGAATTTACAGAGCCTTTGAAAAGCAACTGGTGTCAGCATGTGCTCCAAATATGCCAAGTACTTCTTTCAATAGCGAGAAGGCCTCTTTTGGGCTTTATGGGGCACATGACAGTAGGCAGAAGACAACAAACATTGCCCTGCTGTGACCCCAGCAGAGAGAGAAATCTTCCCACATCCCCCGACCTACGAGGCCAACAGAAGGAAGTATGATTGCAGCTATTTTTGTCTGGTGTGCATCTTGCCGCAGTGCTGTAGCCAACATCTGCTAAATACAGCTTCAAGAATGCACCTTTTCTGGATGAGACGGAAAGGTGGTGTGGCTTGCTGGGTTCTTTCTGGGTGCTTGGCTCCTCTGCTGCAATGGGTCTGCAGTGCGTCCCCATTTCTTTCCTAGAACTGCAAGAGATAGAAATTTTTTGTTTGTTTCTCAAGGTGAAAGGTCCCACACCTCTCCACCTGGGGTTTCCAGTACCAGCTCTGACAGGTGAGGGCTGGCAGCAGGAACATCATGCCCATTGTATGGACATCCTATGCAGCACAGCTGTGATCTTAGCTGGGCTACATGGGTGCAAAGTGTCTCAGTGGGTTTAGATGAGCTTTCAGCCAAAGAAAGCCTTGTACAAGGGAGTGCATAACAGCACTATAAATACCCAGGGGTTCCTACTGGCATACAACCCCCAGTCTAATGCAGCACTGTGACCTGCAAGAGGAGGTGAGATCTGGGGTGGCTGCTAGGCAGTAAAGGAATTCTGTTGGAGTGATACCCATGTGTTTACAGGGAGGTTATATGTTATTATTCCTTTTTCTTGTGAGCTTTGTTTATTGTTTTTGGCATGGGATAAAGAGAAGAAAATTTGGACTTAAAAATAACTTGTGCAGTCTGATGTACAAAGATAATATACATAACAGCCTAAGACACAGATTACAGGAATGCACCAATATATATTTAATTCTGGATTATTTTTAGGCACAGAAGAAGTATGGAGAGCTTGCTTCCCCAAGCAGGGGTGTGCTCAGGGGTGTTCTCCCCAACTTCAGTAAACATAAAATGATGTTCATGAGGACCCTTTGCATAAGGCTTGGAACACACTTTTTGCTTGAAGGAGAAACAAGCAGAGGCTTACAATACTTGGCTTAGCAAAATCCGGAATGTTTTGGGTCAAAACAGAGAATTTTCTGTAAAAATGGAGAATATTTACGAAAGATTCAAATGACTGAAAGTAATGCTCTGTAATATAAACTGCAAGGCCACTTTCGTTCTAGCATGGGCAGATCTGTGTCAGTAGTCTGTCCTTGTGAGAGATCCTGCTCTGTAGCCATCTGACAGGCAAACCACCACATGCACAGATAGGAAAATGCCACATTGTTAGGGTTTAAGTTCCTAAAATCATCATCAGAAAGAGGGGGGAGGGGGCAGATAACATTTCAAAATACCATGGAGTTGCCATATTTTTCCCACTGAAAACTGTTCATAAATAAGTCCTACTTATTTATTTATTTCCTACTCACATTCAGACTTAAAAATGTTAGCTTCACTGAGAAACAATGATAGGGAGTATGTTCAATAGATTAGCTATGTTTTTATAATTGGAAACAAATACTGGTGAAAATGGATCTAAAGAGGCTGGTGTTTCATTTGGCAAAACTTTGACTTTGAGGAAACGTGATATTGCGGTACTTTGCAAGAGGCCAGACTAGAGTTAGAGCGTGAAAGGGTGCACTGGGAGGGTAGAGATGCCTGACGGTGGTCTTCACACATTCCATGCTAACATTTTCCTTGTCTGACCCCTTCCATACTTAAAATACAGTTTCAGCTATAAAAGGTGATCATGAAAAAACACAATTGATACTCTCATGCCATTTGTTCAAAATACAAAGCATGAAGGGACAAAATTTCAAGCGAAAGTTAATGATGATGATGATGATGGCAGAAAGACTTGACAGATAAATGTGCAAGAGTATCCTACAAGGGCTTTACTGTTAAGTCTCCCAGGCACTGTCAGCATGCTTTTAATGTTAAATTTCTCCACACAGTGAGGGGTGGCTATGATCAGGGTTTAGGAAACTGCTCACTTGCTCCCTGCATCGGTAACACATCTTACAGCATATCTGACATTTAACTCAGTTTCAAATGGGCATGTATGTCACACAGGTAGGATATCATATACATGGCTATGCAAATATGCATGTACATTACATTAATTTCTTATCTATTTCTCCCACTTTCTTATGTGGAGCTCAACATAGGTAAAACAATCTGGGATCGAAGAGAAAAAACATGTTTTTCTTACAGCTATGTCCTTGCTCTTCACCTTAATGCAGCCTTGAAACTTTCGGGTCTAAAGAAAAAAAACCCAAAATCAAGTGGTTTTTAGTATCTGGCTACCAGCAGCCCACATGCAGTCAGGTTATGAGCTTCTCAGAGACCACTGAAAGGCAGCTCTCCAGTTATTTCCAGCAACCCTAACGAGGGCCAAATGCCAGCTTTACACTTTAGATGTGTCCAGAATGCCCCCACGATGGCACCACCATGCAGAGCACTTTCACAGTGTCCCCTTTGTGACTTTCTCCCCATGACAAACCCTGGTCTAGACAGGACTGGGCTAGAAATTCCCCTCTCACCCCTCCAGACAGACGGCATTTATGATCACCTAGGATGTAATGCTAGCTTGAGACCACCAAATAAATGAATTGGCACAGCTAAAGCTCTGCTGAGAGCTTGCTATGCTCCAGTCAGGCTCTGTCAGCTTCTGGGAAAATAAAGCTTGCTTTCCAGAAAAGTCTTCGTTTGTCAGCAGATAATAAAGTCTAAGTTGTAAACCACACCATGCAGGGGTGAGGGTGGAGGATGCTCAATGGGGTGTCAGAGAATTGCCCGCCTGCTAGTGTCCCTCCTGCCAGGCTTTTTGCTGATCCTGCTTGAATTTGATAGGGAAGAGGAGGGGGAGGGAGGAAGGGGGGAGACATTTCTCCTCTGTGGCAGGCAGGTCACTGTGAAGTCACGCTGCCTGTATAGGAAACCCAGCTTGAGTAACCAAAACAAAACCACAACCAGGCTGCTTTTCTTCATTTAAAAGGGCTCAACTTCTTCCGTAACAAAAACTGGATCTTCTTGTAAAACCCAGGCATGGTTAGCTTTTCTTTCTGCTGGTGGATCCAGTTCTTGTGTTGGTCAGGGAATTGCTGCTCTGCCTTGTTGCACCATTCCTACAAGGAAGAAATGCGTAGCTCAGGCTGGGCCTGTTGTTTCAGCCTTTTGTTTCAGCATCCTGAGGGGACTATTTCAGATGAACAACCTCAGCCAAGAGATGAAAGCTTGACTGATAGGATTTAACAAGTGGGAGCCCAAATTCTCCCTCCTTCTCCTCTCCCCTGCCTAATTTCTTTCTTTCTGGAGGCTTCCAGAAAGAAGAAGGGATTATTGGAGCAGGATTTTGGGAGGCACCTGACATGCAATAACTTTTATAACACAAGGCCGGTGCCTGGGCTCCACAAACACTGCCAAATAAAAGTAAACCACTCACCCCAATAAACGGTTTGATCTTTATGAGTTTTCAGAGCCATTCCCCACAAATCCAAGGGCTCTCTGGGACTAAGGGAGAGCTTGATTGCATGGGGTTGAGAAGTCAGCTGGAGCCAGAGGACACTCGGCACCTTGCAGGGTCAGACCCTTCCCACGCCAGGCGCAGCAGAGCCAGGCGCTTTGCCGCTGACCCCAGTGGTGCCGCCACCTCACCCGTGACGTCCGTCACACATGGGGGTAGGGGCCCAGATGGCCACGGCAGTGCTAGGCTGTATCTGGAACTAAGCCAGATCCCAAGGTTCATTATCCTTTGCAAATTGTAGGGTGGCGGTGAGGGAAAAAGAAAAAAGAACGGGAACCTTGACCACTTTTAACAGCGGCAAGGCAGTGTTTAATTTTCAATCAAGTACCTAAAACAGACTTCAAAGGGCATTTAAGCTGATGGTTTTATTTTCTCATGGAGTAGGAGGAAAGATGAATAAGCAAGGAGTCAGATCTTTCTCAAAATAATTGCAGCCTTGACATATCTAAATTAGTTTGTAAAAGAAAATTCAGGGGCAGTTGATCTTATTAATTAGAGATGCACCAGGACTGTAATACCTAGTTACTCAAAGGCAGCCTGGAGCTACTAAAATAAAATAAAACAAATCTTCCTTCTTCTCCAGTGAATTCAAAACATACTCCCCTCCCTCTCCTCTTTCTCCATTTTAAATAAAAGTCATAACAAATTCCTTCAGTTTGGAGGGGGAAGGGAATAAATGTCTATTAAAAACATGTCATGAGTTCCTCCTCCCACCTTACATGTTTCATTGTGTTTATGATGGATTGCACTGTCGTATATGTAATAGGTTTTGTTACAAATGACTGAGAAAACAAGTATCTTCACATTTAAAAAAGCATTACTTAAACACTATTAAAATCCTTTGATGTTGTGGGGCTTTTTTCCAAAGGAAACTAAGTAGTTTTCTTTCTGACTGGGCTTGCAGTTGCTCCTTCTCCACTACAATAATTTGTCCTTGCTGTACTGAGCCACCTTTGTGGAGAGCACACCACAGGCTTGGGAGAGGAGCTTCTGCCTTGGGAAACTCAGAGCCCACATAGGTGGGAGAAGAAACCCAAAAAGAGAAAGGCAGGGCTGAGCCTCGGGTCACACAGAACATCATTGCCTGGCATTGCCCACACACCTGCCCGTGGCACAGTTGTACGTTTATGTGGTAGAGAGGCACAGGCACAGCTCTGCTCAAAAGAGCTGCACCAGGTTTGAGCTAACCTGGGACTGCAGGACCCCAGGGTTGTTGGAACCCACATGGGACTGAAAAGGATGTATCATAATTCCAAAGCAACTCTGACATACGTCCCCAGAGTTTTGAAGGGTACTCTCTTCTCCTTTTTGTGTTTGAAATTTGTATTTAGAGAAAAAAAATGCTCCATCTCCCCCCAAAGTGAAAATCTTCAGGGAAGTAACAGGGTTAGAATAGAAAATAAACTTGCTTGTCCTCCCCTGCCTTAATTAATGACAAATGGGTGGTAATTGGTGGACAAATAAAACTGTCTGTAGTCTTGTTTGGGCTCAGAAAGCTGTGCAATCCTTCTTGCTTATGGAGCTCAAGGAAAATACACAAGGAATGGAGAAACCATGTCTCTTTCTTTTCATTACAGTGAGACAGCTGGCAGTAAAGTTTCTACTTCCCAGTCTGCCTGTATCAGGGTGATCAAGTCAAAAAAAGAAAGGACAAAGAAGAGCTCCTTTCAAAACAGAGACGTCCATTTTAGAGGGGGACACTTTGCATGGCTGTGCAGGCAATAAACTGACTGGAATGGGGAAGAGTCAGCTGCATGGTGACCTCATGTAGCTCATTTGCTACAATATTTAGGATTAGAAGTATAGTTAAAATTATCATTCCTAGTGTAGGGGACAGGAAACCTCCCTGCTCTTTTCATCTCTTTCTTCTGTAATTGGATTACAGCTGATTATTTTCCCTTCATTAGCTGAAAGTCTTCCAAACTATTCTGATTTGCAGCAGCTGGGAACCACCGGTCTGACCCTGAATAAAGTAAGAACAGGTGTTTGGGACTAGAGGGGAATAAAGCATCCCATGTCCTACCCCTGAGGCCCCCCCATTACTCTGGAAGCATTATCCCAGGGGGCAGGTGGAATTTTTGGGATCCTCTTTAGAAAAGAGTATACTACATTTCCCAGCTGACACAGCATCTTTATTGAATTTTAAACAAAATATTTGCTTAAATATTGCTTAATGCTTATTAAGGCTACGGGACCTGAGAAGACATCCCTGTGACAAATCACCCAGAAGACAGCAACAAGAGAGAGCCTGCTGGAGGTGAAGGCAAAATTAAGTGGCCAACTCACTACTCCATGAAGAAAAAAGCTGTTTTATCTTATAAACCTTAGACAATGCTTTCACAGCAACCAAGAAAGTTCTGTGAAACCCAGCACAGATTCCTCCCTTGGTGCAGGAGTCAAAAGGCAGAGCAGAGCTGGCCAGGCTGCAAGGGACAGTGCTCCTCCTTACACTACCAGTGTATATTGATGTGGCCACAGTAAAAGACAGCTTGTCTGCTAAGAACCTGACATAACCCCCAACAAAAGTTAACTACTGCAGAGCATTGTTGAGTTTTGGGTAGTAAACATGCCATAGACTAGACTAACAGAAACACACTGGTACACAGAACATGAAGGAAGCAGTCCCCAAGGTGCTGAGATGCTGAAGGGGTTGCAGTTCTCCTGTTCAGCTGGACCCTGGCTCACTGGCACCCCAACATCATGTCAGGAGCTGCTACAATGAACAGAAACAAATGGCTTCTAGCACTTGTGGCTGGGATAATTATTTTTCACAATCAGTAATCTTTAAATTTCTAATCCTCATTGTTGCAGAGTTAAACTTGACTCATGCAAATCTGAAAAGATCAAAGTACAGTTGCATTTTTTTAAATAACAGAAATCAAACTCAAACTTCAAACCCAGCCTGCTTTTTATTTTCGTAACATATATTTATTAATTTTAAGCAAATACATGAGTTTGCAAGGAGACTTTTTGACATGGTTTTTGAAAATGCTGCTGTGAGTAAATTGATCTTGAGAGGTTATTAAACAGGAGCAGAGTGTTGCAGGAGCATACTTTCATGATGACTGATACTATTACCTGTCCAGCTGTGAAAATGAAGGGATGTATGCACATATATGTACTCGTATATATAAATAAATATTTATAGATGTAAAAAAAAACCCATAATGGTTACACAGATTGCAATTGTCAGAGATGGTAGGAAACCAAAGCTATTAAAAGCACAAAGTTCTTAAGTATTTTGTCCAATGTTAGGCAATGTAATCATGAAAGCTGTTTACTCCTAATGGAAAGCCCAGGCAAGTTTCACAGAAGCAGGAAGGCAAAAGGCAAATCTTTCTGCACAGCCACATTGTTTTTCTTGGATTTAGTTCAAATGTAAAATGAAAACAAATTCTCATACCCAGGAAGCTGCAGCAAACATTGAGTCCATCCCTGTGTATTTTCGATGGAAGCCTCAGTGCAGGAAACTCTCAGCACATGCTCGAGCCTCTCTTCAAAAGTCTTCTTGCAAAAGTTTTGTGGACCCTTCAGAGCTAGAAACCCTTAGACTAAAGAAGGACAAAAGGATGTGAAAAAGGAACAGCAAACTTCATTTTACTCACATAATGCTTTACCACAAAAGGAAAAAATGCAAACTCCACATGCTTACCTTGACAGTAGTATATAACTGTAGTTTGTTGGGCAAAGAACAAAACCAGCTTCTGGAAGTTGCTCCAGAAGTTGCCTCAGAGAACAAACTGAAGGATAAAAAGGTGATTGCTGTTTTTCATAAAGAGGTATTGAATGTGTCTCTCTGTGCCTCTCCCACAATGTACTCAGGTTTTTCAGAGGATTGCCCTTCCATGCTGGAGGTGGGCCACCATGGTGAGCGTACTCTGTGTTCCTTGGCAGCTGCCCCAGCAGCAATGGTGGAGATTGGCCCAGAACCACCTGGGCTGCGATTTGAGACTCTCACCATTGCACAGTGAGAGTAAGCCAGCACCCACTAACACACTTTCTCAATTACTTGAGGTAGTTCTCATCCATTTGCCACTGACAGTCAGACATATCATTATCCCACAAGAGCCCTGCTTGTGTCCTGCCTCAGCCAGGGTGATGGAAAATGATGCCACCCTTGGGCTGCTTAGACTAAACCTCCTGTGCAGCAAAACTTGGGCATATGAGCAGCCTTTACCACCTGGGAGCAGGCTATGGCTCCCTCCTCTTTCCCACTCACCATCAGGATGCTGCTATAGCCCAGCAAGCTGCTCAGGAGCTGGAAATAAACATGCTGCCTAAAGTTTGGGGCTAAGGGATGCCCTCCACAAGCTGAAGGGGATCGAGCATGTCTCTAGCAATGGATGTGGTTGCCATGGTAACTTCAGGACTGCACACATCAACAGATTTTAACATCTTGGCAGTTTGGGAAGTGACTGTTTAGGCATTCCAATTAGGCCGGATATTTACACGTTTAAAGGTATCACACGCTTAAAATAAAAATTAAAAAAACCCCCAAGATCTATGTGAGAGAGCCTAAACAGTGCCAAATTAGAAAACAAGCCCTAAATATAGCTTCAACAGAGGCCCATTTGAAAAACAATGTCTAAACACAAGGAGGAAAAAGGAGCAAAGAAGGAAAACAAAACTCCCATTGAAAACAAACAAGCCACTGCCCATGGCTTGGCAGCAGGTGACACTACTCTGCCCTGTCCCCTGCCATGGATCCAGATCTCACCTCAGTTCATGAGACAGCCACAGCCAGGGCCATTTTCAGTACTCCACAAGCATCAAGATAGATTGTATATACAGGAGTGATTGGGAAGAAGATGCAGGTTGTGACATTGGAGCTGGGGGCGTTAAATATGGGGCTTCATCTCCTGGGATGGCAGCGTAAAGCTCCCAACCTGAGCTTTCAGCTAAAATCAGCTGTGAACCATACAATGCTGACTTTAAAATAATTATTTTAAGTGTCAGGCTTCACCACTCCTGGAGGCATAAAGCAGTTCACACCTCTCAAACCTTTTGTTTCACATAATCATGTTTACACCTAATTCAGGTTTCCAAGGCATTTATTTACAACATGCTAAAGCTAGAGATGTGAAGACAGACCCACAAAATATAAAGTGATACTAATTAAAAAGGACCCTTGCAAGCTTTGATCCCAGAGCACCATCATGTTTTGAAAGCTTGCAAGCTCTGTGCCTGCCGAGTATGACAGTGCTCCTGCTGCAATTAGAGGGATGACTGTGCACAATGTTGCTGAGGAAGAGGAAACTGCCTCCAAATCAAGGAAATCTGAAGTAATTGAATCACACAGGGTTTGCATTTCCACACAGGCAGGGAAGAGAAAAGATCCATGGCCACAAGGCATCAGCTTCAAATTTGTGACTGCTTTTCTCCCAGCCTTGTCTATATGCCAGTCTTCTTTTCAGTAAAGTCTCCTCTCATTCTGATGCACAAGCAGTTCCCACAAATCCACCATGTGCTTTTCCCTAGACATTGTCTCCCTTCCCTGCCACCACTGCAAATTCACAGTATCTATTCGTGCCTTCTTCTCCCCATTTGTCTTAAGTCCAGATCTAATACCCCATCCCATGGCCACTTACTACTCATGGCTATTGCTCATACTCTTGCTTTGCCCCCTCCCTCCAAACTCCCTTTTAGGTGGCTGTGGCACATCCCTCTCCCAAATCCTCCCATATCCCCTCCCATCTCTTAATGTCAGTGATCTGCCCATCTAGGTCACTCCCCTACTCGACTGGATGGTGCACAATGCCAGTTGCTCCTTCACCTCACTCCTTGACCCACCTCTCAGACCCTCCCTTTGTCTTGCCATTCACCATTGCAGTCCAGACTCCTTGGAGGTAAAAACAGAGCAGCTTTTCAACCATGTGACCTTCCCTTCTGCCTCCTCCTCCTCTGTAACCTCTTGTCTTCCAAAACACAGGAGTGTTTAATCTCCTTTCTGGCCTCTTCATCCATCTCATCAATCCTCTTCTCACAGTTTCCTGGCTCTTTCCTCTCCCTGCAGAAAGATGTACAGTAGTACGACCTTAGAATGGACCTTCACTCTTCCCTGCCTCTCAAAATACACTCACCTATATCTGACCAAACGCTACCCAGAACTGTTTTCTTCTAATTGTGTCTTGGATGCTCTCCTGCCTGCATTTAACAGAAACCTTTTCCACAGAGTTTCTAACTACCTCGTTTTGGCCAAAGGTTTGGTCACTGCTTCATCTTGAGCTTTGTTGACCGATAAGCCATCCATAAATCACATGACTGAGGGCAATTCACAGGTCAGTATTTCTTGTCTCAGTCTGCCAACCTCACAGCTGCAGCCACCTTGCCTCTTCACCTCTTTATCTACCATTTCAAAGTCAACTGAGTTTAAAAAAGTAGAGCTCCTAAACTCTTTGGACAGTCTCCTTTGCTTTGTTCTAATTATTGCCATGTCAGCCTCTGCTCAGTCCTCTCTTCTGCTGTCTGTGCATTCTGTTCTGCATGTGTCACTCTTCATATTCTTTTTTCTTGTGTGTGGCCAAGTCATGTACTTTGTCCTTCCATGGTATCTCCTCGTAATGCCATGCTGCTAAAATTCTCATTCCCCTTCACTTGCATCATCGCAACATCCTTTCAGTGTCCTCCTGATTCTTATTAACCCAGGATGTTCCTAGAGAGCCAGGGATCCTTGTCCATTACTTTGATCCCATACCTTTTTCTTCCACTGTTTCCCATTTTCCAGTTGCATTGAATGTGTTCTGTCTGGCTTAAATGTTCAGGCTGACCACCCTCATATTAATGTCTCATGCTCAGTATAAAAACATGGCAAATTGTAAAATCAGCATTCATTCCAGGACTTCCCTCTCCAACAAAAAAAGTGTCTGCACTGACATGTCTTCTAGTCTTTAAAGCTCTTCCCTAACACAGTATTTATGCAAGACATGGTAACTGTTAGACTGTGGTTGAGATCAGCAGCAAATCCTGCTGACTGATACCATGCAATGATTTGTGTAGGCTCCATCATCTGACTGTATCTGCCTTGCCTTGCACTCACACCGTGAGCTTCTCAGGGCAGTGGCAGTCTTTTGACTTGAGTCAGACTGACCTTAGCTACCTGTGATTTCCACCTGTAGGAATTTATGCTGCAACAGCTCTCTCAAATTTACCACCTTGACATAAAAGCACAAGGCCTGCCCTTAATATTAATATTATCTGTCTAATTGGCATGAAAATAATTTAATTAGATTTGTAAAAAAAAAAAGAGGATGCAAAATCAAAATAGTCAGTGTTTTTATCAAATATAAACAGAATAAACATATTAAATTATTCATTAACCCTTTTTTACTCTAAAGCAAAATTCATCTTTCTACATGTCTTTCTTGTTTAATTAACTACCATATCAATAAACCAATGAAATTAGGGAAAGTCGCATTTACATAATCAAATCTATATCAAATCAATGTCAATAAATCAGTGCACACCTATATTGTACACATTTAAACCAGTGTAATCCTTACACACACTGCTTTTAGCTAACATTGATGACTCGCTGTAAAATGATTTAAGTAAAGGATTAAATTAGTTTATGTACATCTAATTATGATGTTTGCACTGTTTAAAAGAGATCCATGTTAAACTGAATTCTTGTAAGTGGTGGAATGTTTTGTATAATCAAAATTTTGGCCTCTTTTCACTTCAGTTCCCTTGCAAGTCCCAAACCATGTCATACAGGCCATTCACTGATGGGGCCTGAAGAACCAACAGATCACATGGTGCTTCTGACCCCCAGCTCATTTCCAGGTTTTCAGCCTCTTTATTGCTCAGAGGAACTTCAGGTCAGGAAAAACAGCAGGAGAGAAGGAGGAGCAGCCAACCTCAGCTGACCTCTATCTCATGTACTCACCCATCTGGTGAGGCTGCATGAGTGAGTGCCTCTCCCAACGTCTTTCAGTCCTCATCATCCCACAGCTCTCAGATCCTCTCCCATGAGAATTCCTTATGAATCTGTTAAATTGTGGGATGGCTCATTTAATATCAGAACGGCACTGTGCTCATTGCCCTGAAAACCTTAGGAGAACTCACTCTGTTCCTCCAGATTCAATAAGCATAAGGATCACTGCTGGATGAAAAAAGAAAGGCTTTGAAATTTGTAGACTCTGCTTTCAGTGTTTCCTTATGAATATTAAAATACTTCTCTCTCACACTGGGCTGCAGGTCCACTGAACACTTTCAAATTTATCTTTTTAATTCTGAGATCAATTCAATTGCAGTTCAATTCAATTTTTGTAGGTTAAAAAAAAAGAAGCCAGTTTTGGGACAGTGTCTTCTTATCACACTATCTTAGCTATTATATTTCATTTGTATTATCCTGCATCTAAGGGCTTTGTTAGACCCAGCTGTAACCTTTCAGAGCTTCTGAATGACAAGGAAAGTCAGGAATTAATCTTTATGCTAAAGCTTTTTAAAGCCATTTCAATTGCTTAACCTGTAATTTGGCATAATATTGTGGGGTGCGTCATGCTGTGGAACTAACTGTTCTTAAATTATTCTACTTTAACGAGCAAATTTCTCCATTTTAAGGTTATGTCATGGTGAAAAACAGTCTTAATTTTAATGAAACAAATATTTTTCTCTCTCTGCGTTTCTATGGTAAATGTATCAGCCTGAAGCCTTGAGGGTGCTGCTCTGTCTTGCAACAGAATGTCTCAGTCATAATTTAATCATTTGGTTGCATAGAGTAAATCTGAAGCCCAAATTACTCTGAAGTGGCTGCCTAGCAGGAGGGACATTTATGTCCATTACTCTTTCTTATCCAAGCAATGGCACAACTAGGGGATGAGACACAATTTTGTAGCTTTAGCTTTTAGGAAGGACGCTCAACTGAGTGAAGAACACAAAAATGATGAAAAGGTGAATGCTGAATCCCTTTCAAGTTTATCAAAATATGGCTACCACTATTATTTCCAGGAGAAAACCTTCAAGTTACACAAAACTGTAAAGTCATAGGTGAAAAATATTTTCTTCTAAACTGTCTTAGTCTTTGAGTGCATGACACTTCTAATGCACTTGCCAGCATGTGCTTAATGCAAAATGATCTGAAGAGCTTTTTAGCCTGTTGCTTTGCATGCAAGCAGAGAATTATGTCTGCAGAACAGGAAATCCTCTATGATGGCAAATGTCTTGTGCCATTAAATGGGCTGTTGAACATTGCTGAACTTACTTGGAAGTAGTTAAAACCCCTTTGTTGCTTACTATGATTCATTACAATGATTAATTCCATTTCTTTGAACTTTTTTTTTTTTTTGCTGGGAGAGGGTTTTTAGACCTAAAAGCCAGCAGGTGATGGAACCTAGAAATCAGATAATCGAAGCATGAATTTCATCCTGCTATGAAGAAAATTATTGTATTTTTGAGTCTGTTCTATCCATGGCAGCAATCTTCAGCTCTATACCCAAGCACAGAATACTCACTGATCCACATGTACTTGCAAAGTGCACTTTTTAAAATTCCCCCAGCTGCACACTAACAAATGTCATCAGATTCAACAGAAGGCAAATCAGGTAGGCAAAACACAGAAACTGTCTTGAAAATCTGCCAAAACAGAATCATCTCGAGATCCAGCTGCCATTTAGCACTCAGACTATTCTGTGTGACAGGGATGCAGACAAAACCAGGCAAAGTGAACAGCTTAATCTGGATACATTTCTAATCAATTCATCTGAATCCTCAATTGTAGTTGAAGCCATGTTTAGCTGAGTCCTCGACAAAGATAAATACAGATCAATAAACATCCTATAAATGGTGACATACATCTTCACAGGGAATCTAGATTTATGCTAATCTGAAAGGGCTAAGCAAGGATGCTTTCATATCCATCACTTCTTTTTTAAGGGTACATTTTGTAAAGCCCCTTTATAAAAAGGAAAGCCAAGATCCCTGGTGGGGGCAGAGTCCTTCCCCTGTACTCATCTTACAGGAAGATGTTACCTACTTCTGCTCCACTGCTTCAGAGTTACAAAGCATTTGGAAATGTCACCCACAGTTACCAAAACCTGCTGAGCTTAAGCCCACTGGTTGTTTGGAGATTTTTCCTTTGAAAAATAGCTCTGTATTAATGGCTATGGATATATCTTGGCTAGGATAGCATGCTTTCAAAAAATGTATTTAAGTACCATTTTAAACCTCTAGTCTAGGCAGAATAAGCTACTTTTTGATGTGATGAATATGCATCATAGAAGCTATGGCAAATAAACAACACCTATACACATAATTAATATAGATATTTATGTATGTATAAACATATGAATTTTCTAAATAAGCAAACACAAACACACATATATATAGAAAGAGAGAGAGAGATAAAAATACCTATTATTAAAAACAAACAGAAAGCTTTATCAGTTTGCTGCATGACTATGCAGGTACCTTGTGTTCCAAATGCTGCTCAAAGGTGTAAAACTTTGTCACTCTGATTTATCTGGGAAATAAAACATGCTGTTCATCTCACCCTGTGTGATTTTTCCCTGCTCTATCCACTCCTCAGTGCTGCCTCTAACCCCCAGTAGTCTAGACACTATTTTACTGTCCCCTAGCCTTCAGATCCTGAGTTTATTACAATAATTTGCCTCTTGGCTCACTGCCATAGTCTCTGTGCAACTCAATAACCCTATTTCACTGATACCTCTGGGAGTTTTTTTGCAGACAGGGGCACTGAAAATCCCCCATACAGTAAGCTTTCTTTCAATGCTGGAACATCTGAAATTTCAGTACCTTATCTCAAACGTAAAATTTTCCAGGACTGAAAGATTTGGTTTGTTTGTTTGTCATATGTGTTGGGGTTTTTTTGTGTATGTTTTTGGTGTATTTTTTTTTTTTGGGGGGGGGCGCTTTTCTGGGGTTTTTCTTTGGTTTGGTGGTGTGCTTTTCATTTTTAATTCTCCTTATGGCTGTTGCTGGATGCTTCAGTGGAAAGGGATAAGAAAACCCCTTTTGTCTAATCCAGCCTCTGTGAAGATATCAGCCTGACTCCAGGCTTGTTAGAGAGCAATTTAAGTCACAGGATCCTAAAGCTTTACATTCCTGCCTGGGAGCATAAGCTTTAAGTATAACCTATCTTGGTAGCCTTTTATGTATAAATATGCAATCCCTATCTGAAAGTTGCTGAATTACTGACCTTAGTGATTTCTCAAGTAACCAAATTTTCACTTTCTGTTTATGGGGAAAAACCCTTTTACCACTTTTGAATTTACCACCTTTTCATTTCAATGACAGTTTCAGTAGTTTTATTTTTGCAGATGGGGAAGAGATGTTCCCACTTAACTTTTTCTGTGCTGTTCATTCCTTCTCAGAGTTTTCTCTTGAGCCCTCTTTTTTATCTTCTTTCCAAGTGAAACAAACTCAGTCTTTTCAATTTCAAGCACGTAATGTTACACTATTTACCCTAAGACCAGCATCTATCTAAGCAGCAGCAGACATAAAACATGAAAAAGAATCCTGAACTTAAACACACAGTCTGCATCATCTGTCATAAATCCTAAGAAGTCAATTAAAAAGTTCTTCAGCCAATATCAGTGATATGTAATGGGAGCATTTACTTGATTGCTAATGGCTGGGTTTACATGATGTCTCAAAGCATCAGTTGTGAGGGTTGGCAGCAGCACAGCAGTAGGACTGTGATCATCACCATAAATTAAGTTTATGCTGATATAATTAGCAGTTGCAAGATAATGTAATATTTACATTGATCCCAGTAAAATCAATGCTGCACCAGTGAAAACATACTCCAAAAATTCACGTGGCCTGTGACATGGGATTCCAGCTGTTTTGCTTGTTTCAAAAGACAGAAAGATGGAGGAACCCAGAAGTTTGGCTGGTGCTCAGGACCTCTGTGGGGCCAAAGCCTGCTCCTGAGTCCTTCTTCTAGGTGGGGTGAATGTGGAAATCCCCAGGGGAATCTAGACTTGAGTATGATGAAGAAATGTATGAACAGCAGGGTGTAATGTTTATGAGCATTTGCTTTAGTCCTTCTCTGACATACATTTACAGACTGGTGACGATGTTGATTTTGGTGTACTAAAACACAGCAAGTTGTTTTCCCAAAGCCTGCCATGCAAAGATTAGGAATAAGGCAGCCTGCAGCTGGCTGAGAGCACACAGACAAGACAAGATGGCATGCTCCTGTCTCTGGCTTACACTTAGGTTTAGCTTGCTCACAAGATAGTTACTTGTCCAAACAAATTGTTTGCTCTTTGTTTTGCTTAACCCCTCTGTGAAAGCCGTCTCTTTGTTTAACAGGAGTTTAAAACTTTGTGGTTTTTGTTCTCAAAAATGTCTCACAAGATGTCCTTTCACTTTGGTACCTAACCCAATGCTGGCAGCAGTTCACATTAAACCTCTGCTTAATTGCACTGCATAAATAACATTTATACTGCAAGAATAGCTACAGGCCCCAACTAGGCTGGGACCCTCAGGTGCCAGCCCCTGTACAAGGAGAGAGTTAATAACAGACCTTGGAGCAAATATCTTTAGTGTCTTAATGCCAGGTACCTGAGGGATGGGGCTTGCCTTGGCAAGTCGTGAGTTACATTTCTGCCACTCTTTGAGGTCTGAGAGGAGGGTTTCTGGGGGGCTGCCACACCACTAGAAAACCCAGCTGATACCCAGGGTCTTCTGCAAGAACCAGCTGCAGACTCATCCCTGGGCTGGTAATGTGGACACCTACCTAGGCAGCAGGTCACACCAAGATGGGCTCAGCCTGGGCTAAGCCTTCCTTTTGGATGAGACCTCGAGTTTCATAATTCCTGAACAAAGCAGGGGATGTGTAGCAATACCATCATTTTCTTTTGTTTCTGACTGCTACAAACAAATCAATGTGTGAAGAAGAAATAAGGAAAAAAACCCCAACAACAACAACAACCTCAAACAAAAAAACAACAAACCCCAACCAACCCACAAAACATAATTATTTTAAATTAAAACAGCTAACTAGCAAAACAACGACAACAATTGGGCTAAGCATAGTCTTCGATTTGGAACAAAAACAGGAAGCTAAACTCTCTGCTGGCTGAACTCCACTGAAGCCAATGTTTTGCTAGCAAAGAATTTGGCTCTGAGTTTCCCAACAGCAATAATAAAGCAGTAGATTTATTGCCTAAGTAAAAGAGCAGACACTGCTCTCTGTATTTCAGTTCCCAGTTCTCCCAAAGCTTTCCTCCAGGTGAGCCAGCGTGATGATATGCTGCTAGTCCCTATGGAATGTGCTGATGGAGGGTAAGAGAACCAAACCAGTAAAATTAATTTCAGCAAAACAACAAAAAAATCTGCAATTAAAATTCCAGGTAAATCCGTGGCTGTGACAATAAAAGGAGTTACAGTGTTCCTACCAGTTTATACTGTGTTTGGCAGAGGGAAGAGTGTGATTTGGATGAAGGGGTGCCATCTACCTCTAACTGACAAAATCAGAAATAATCACCTTTTCCATGATGTGCCTGCAGGGGTGCAACTCAGGCTGCACTCACAGAATCACCTCTAACAAGAGCCCAGAGTTCATGTCACCAGCTCCCTTGCCTAGCCCACATAATTTTTTGCCTGTATCTGCTCTTCCACTTGGCCAGTAAATCTGTTGTTTCACTGTACGCTGCTGTTTGGAGACTCGGAGCTTCACTCAGGTGTCCCGAAGAGCTCACATGTTTGGTGTGTGAACTGCCAGAACACGGGGCAAGGGGAGGTCTTTGGTGAAAATACAGCACATGCAATCTTGTTTTCACTTGGAGAGGTATCAAGAACTGAAGAGCTTCTGTGGGTGCTGGAATGCAAACACAAATTCCCATCTCATGGAGCTTACCGAACTTCTTGGAGGCAGCAAAGGTGGTGTGATTTGTGCGCGCATGGAATCGGCTCAGGCAGGAACCTGGCACTGCCGTGGTCCCTGAGGCTCAGATGGGAGCAGGAGCAGCCAAAGTGTCATTTGGCCACTGAACCACCCTGTCAGCTGTACCCCTCTCTGGAGCAGGCGTTCTGCTGATCACAGCCTCTGCTTTCTCAGAACAAAAATGCTGCAGACAATATTGGAAAATTATGATTTCAGCTGTTTCAAGATCCATAGCATTTTATTCCCTCTCTTAAAACACAACCAGGGGAATCAGGGGAGCTATATTGAACCTTGTTAATCAGAAAGGGCCTTTTAAAGTGTTGCACTGTCGATATATAACTTTTATGAAATTGCATTATAAATGACAGTTTTAGAAAACTAGCATATTTGAATAATGTTTTTAAATGCAATGTTACTTGCACACTTGCTAATGAAAGGCAGATAACTGAGGAAAGAACAAGTCATAAACAGATGGGGAGATGTGACCCTCTCCTATGGGACTGGAGGTAACCCTTCACAGCAACAATCCTGCTCCACAGCCAGAAGGCCTGGTCCTACCCTGGCTGCCAGCTTCTGTATCTCCAACAACAGCCAGGAGAGGGGTAACAGGCTACTTAATGGGTACATAATCTTTCTATGAGCAAAGGGATTTGCCAGAATTTAAAAGGGACTTTTAGGTGTTACGGCCAATGAAAAGTGTCTTTAGCTTGCTCAGGATCCCTTGCTGCAATCGCTGAGATATTTCAGAACCCCAGCTAACAAATACACAGCTCAGCAGAGTCTCACACAAACCCTGCCTGGTTGCAGCCTGTATTCAAAGGCTGTCTCCAAAAACCGCAAATTAAACCTCTCCCTCTGCCAGTAGACCAGCAGCAACAGAGAGTGGCAAGCACACTCTGCTGCACAAGGCAGCCTCGTGCCCCTGCATCCTTGTGAACCAGCCTTTACTCAGTGCTCTGAGTTGGGAACACTTGGGTTTTGCCTGCAGCGTTCCCTGCAATCCCTATGGCCATCTGATGTGTAATTCAGAAGTTCCTGTGCCTTGCACAGGGAAATACTGCTGAGTGGAAGCAGTAGGTCTCCACAGTTTGGCATATTATTCCTGCACAACAAATATGCGATAAAAACTTTATACTGATGTGAAAAAAATGAGGCTAATCAGAAAGCACTTCCTGCTTAGAAAGAAGTTGGAAAGAAGTCTGTAAACAGAGACCAGCATGACCTCAGTGTCCTTTAGTCTCCCTACAAATCTCAGAGGTGAGACATGATACACTCCAGAGATGGAAAATGAGGAGAATTACACAGGCATGAAAACACACACGCACACACGCAATTCATCATGCAGGAAACTTTGCTGGTATACAGTGTTTTCTATGGTTAAAAAGTGTGGAGGTCAATGTAGGTAAATTTAGGACTGAAAAAAGTTTTGATTTCCAAGTAACATGCACTGATTTCTAAATAAAATGCCCAACCACGTGCAGAGAACGGGTTCCTGTCTAAATAGGGATGAACAGAAAGAACCAGGGTAAACTGCTGAGGGCTTCACGTGCAGCTCACGTGAAGGTTCCCGCAGTCAGGAGGAGGCTCTGTTGCCGTGCAGATTATCTACCCAGAGGATGTTCCCGAGCCTCTCTAAGGATCTGTTTACTCTTGGAAGGTGTCACTGCACATCTCTGGATTAAATTTGATTTTGCGTGGGGATAAAAAGCTGTTTCCTTCCAAATCACAAATACCATACTTCTTCCTTCACTTTTTCTTCCCTCAGATGATCTGGCAGTTCCAGCCTTCTCCAGCTAACTGTTGAAAACAGATGTATTTCAGCTTGGAACCAGGCTGGAGATGGGACACTGCTCCATTTTCTGCAAATGGCTTTGCTTGTGGCAGTCATCCCTCTACCACTGCACACTGCCCTGGGCTCCCCTGGCGTGTTTGTCTCCAGGGCTTTGAAGCCGGGGTGATGAGGAAGGGCTGCAGAAGGAGGAAGAAGTGTACAGCTGGAGGGCTTGTAGCGGGTGCCAGGGGCTTTGTCATCAGGAGCAGTGGAGTGTGTTATTTCCACCCCTTGCTCCCCCATCTGCCTTTACACAAGACCCCTCTTCCCAGGAGGGTGAAAGGGCATTTTATAAATACAATTACAAAACTGTTGGGATCAATACCACGAGGCAGATGGATAGCTCAGCAGAAACAGATAGATTAGATGGCGAGATAAAATAGATTAGTCAAATTGATCCAGGACTGGTGAGATAAGGTCCTTCCCGAGCAGGTGACAGTGGTGCATGTGACTATGCCTCTGTGACCCACACACACACCCACTGCTTTCCCATCTCTTCTCCCTTTGTCCCCCTTCATGTTATACTGAACCAGAAGAACAAAACCAAAACCAAACACAAACAAACAAATACACAAAAGAAAAAGCAGAGATAAACACCACTAGGTGACTCAAAGCCCTTTCCTCCCCATCCTCCCCCCTTCCCAGCCACGAGCAGGATCTTTCAGCTGGTAGCTTTTCTTCTTCTTTCTACATCAGGATCCCAAAGTTTGCCACTGACAAGAGTAACAATAGAAGGAGCCGGGAGCTGTGGCATTGGATTCAACAAAAATGGGGCCTGCTTCCTAACACTCCCAAGAATGAGTGTGATAGAAGAATACTGGCTTGAATAATCTGGGTAAATCCAGAACTGCATGAAACCTTGTCTCACTAGGAGGCTTGGTGAAGAGGTGTGTGTCATATACCCATATTATAAGCATACTGGCCTTTGGTTTTCATTGCAACATATCTCCTCACACACATTCCTCTAGCAAGACAGTTGGGAATGACAAATCTACCCCAAACCACACCTGTTCAACAAAATCCAAGGAAATAATAGCACGTGCTACTTGTGTACCACATAGCAAATTTACAAATTTACCATTGAAGGAGAAATTTTAACTTTGAAACACTTTTGAGTGCTAAATTTCATGATATCCATGGCTTTATATTTAAATTATTTAAATTCCTGCTACTCCTTTTTTTTTTCTTTCTTTTTTTTTCTTTTGTTCCCTAAGGAAAAAAAGAAGAGAAAATGAAAAATCCAGAGACACACTGCTTTTATAAATGCAATTCCATCAGCAGCACTGGTAATTTCTTTTACCTTTGGCTATTTGGCTCACATGACTAACACGCCACATGTTACAAAAAAGCCACTCTTCAGAGGAGAACAAACAGGCCACTTTTTTCAGTCCCAAATTGCCTCTTGCCTACGGCTTGTGCCAGAGCCAGGAATAAGTGGATGGGCATTCAGTGAGGCTGGGGAGAGATAGCCCCCTAGCCTTGCTTTATGCCCTGAGGGACTGAGACCTTCATGTGCAGATTTTGCCAAAAGGTCAGGGCCCAATTTATCTAACAGATTTAATGAAGTGCCCTATTTTATGTTACAGCAGTCCATGGAGTGGTATCCCACTCTCCACCCTCCACGTTCCTCGTGTCTGCAGGCTGTTGGCTCTTCTTTCTTCTGACCTCATGGTGAGCTGGTTTAAGGAGCTTAGACAGGAAAATAACTGCACTGCAAGGAGAGAGGCACTTGGTGCTGGTTCAGTCCACTGAGGTGGCTCACTGCTGGCTCAGACAGATGGGAGAGAATGGATAGCCAGGGACAAAAGAGGTAGGGGAGGAGTAACACTGCCACTTTGAGCAGTCATAGGTGATTAGTTCAGCTTAGCTAGACCCTTAAATGACATTCTGAGCCTTAAAGGGGCCAAACCATGTGTCTGACAAGAGGAATTGATAAACTTGATTCCTAGTCTTGTAGTGGGATTTGTTATTGCCTCATAAAACAGCATCAGTTAGAAAAATTGAATTCTGCTTATGACTAACTTCCTTACGAAGAAAAATTGAATTTGTTGAAGTTTTCCTTTGAAAGGAAAGACCGGAAAAAAAAAAAAAAAAAAAGTCCAAATCAAATTATTTCTATCCAGAAATCTTAAAACCGGAGCATTTCATGGCGCTCAGGAGACCCTTGTCCAGAGCCTTGCCCCAAGGCAGGATCAGCTGTGCTCAGTCTTCCCTGATAAACATTTCTCTGGCCTCCAGTGGTGAAAATGTTGCCCTAGGAAGAGGTTAGCCAAAAGTCTCATGCTTCCATTCTCCCCCACGGCTTAGGCTGTTCAGACCACATCTCCCAGAATATATGCAGTTGCTGTGAATAGAGACAGGAACTGATTTGATCAGGAAAACTCTGTGAAGAACATCACACAAAAGCTGGTACCTCTTGATATTCAAAGCCCTACAGCAGCACACGCACACAGAGAAAATCGCAGTGTGTCAGAGCAGGCGCAGTGAAGTACATCTGGAGGACTGGTCTAAATAGTTTGGGATTTTGGCACTCAGCTCTGCTTTTCCAGTGTTAACTGCCTCAGCTGTGTCTAACAGGTAGGCACACGTAGGAAGCCCATAGCAATCACCTTATCTCACCCATATGGATTGCCACAGTCTCGTGCTGGTGGAGATCATGGAGATTAATGGATCAGTAATTTCAGTTACTGGCTGACATGGTATGGAAAGTGGCTTTTGCCCCTGGGTACAGCACAAATATGCAATGAGTCTGTGCATGATCAGCAGAGTTGCTTCTTGGCTGCTGTAAATGTTGAGAGCAAAACGAGGGCTAAGGAGGATCTCCATCCTTTCTTGGATGCAGCAGGAAACATAGTGACAAAAGATAAGGATAAAGGCTAAGGTACTCGATGTCTTCTGTCAGTTGTTTTCCAGGTACTGAATCCCCTGACTGGGAAGACAGGGACTGGTAGCAGGATGAAGCCTTCATAATCCCAGGGGAAATGGTCAGTGACCTGTTACACTACTTACACACACACTCACACGCACAAAAGTCAATAGAGCCAGATCAGATCCACCCAAGGGGAAGGGGGGAAGTGCTGGTAGAAGTGCTCACGGAGCCACTTCCCGTCATTTACCAGCAGTTCTGGCTAACAGAGGAGGTCCCACTGACTGGAGGTTACCAAATGTGGCGTCCATCTACGAAAAGTGCTGTAAGAGGATCTGGGGAGCTACAGGCCAGTCAGCCTGACCTCGGTGCTGGGGAATGCCATGGAGCTGATCATCCTGAATGCCGTCATGGGCACGGGCAGGACAACCAGGTGATTGGGCCCAGAGAGCGGTATTGAAGAGAGTTACATCCTGGGGGTGGCCAGTCACAAGTGCTGTTCCACAGAGCTCAGCACTGGGGACAGTCCTGCTTAAGATCCTTATCAGCAGCTTGGATGAGGGGATTGAGTGCATCCTCAGTCAGCTTGCCAACAACACCAAGTTGGGCAGGAGTGCTGATCTGCTGGAGGGCAGGAGGGCTCTATGGAGGGATCTGGACAGGCTGGAATGGGGGCTGGGGCCAATTGCATGAGGTTCAACAAGACAAAGTCCCAGATCCTACACTTGGGTCACAATAACCCCATGCAACAACACAGGGTTGGGGAAGAGGTGCTGGAAAGCTGCCCAGTGGAAAAGGACCTGATGTGGCTACTTAATAGCAGCTGAACAAGGGCCAGATTGTGTCCAAGTGGCCAAGAAAGCCAATGGCATCCTGGCCTGTATCAGGAACAGTGTGGCCAGCAGGACCAGGGCAGTGGTTTTCCCATGTAATTGGCATTGTTGAGGCCACACCTTGAGTGGTGTGTTCAGTTCTGGGCCCCTTACCCCAAGAAAGACATAGAGGGGCTGGAGCATGTTCAGAGAAGGGCAACGGAATTGGTGAAGGGTCTGGAGCACAGGTCCTAGGAGGAGTGACTGTGGGAGCTGGAGTTGTTTAACCTGGAGAAAAGGAGGCTCAGGGGGCACCTTATCTCTCTCTGCAACTGCCTGAAAGGAGGCTGTAGCCAGGTGAGGCTCAGGTCTCTTCTCCCAGGTAACAAGTGACAGAACAAGAGGAAATGGCATTGAGTTGCACCAGGGAAGGTTTAGATTGGATATTAGGAAAATTTTCTTCATAGAAAGGGTTGTCAAGCATTAAAACAGTCTGACCAAAAAAGCAGTTGAGTCACAGTCCTTGAAGGAATTTAAAACACGTGTGGATGTGGCACTCAGGGACATGGTTTACTGGTGGACTTGGCAGTGCTGGGTTAGTGGTTGGACTTGATGATCTTAAAGGTCTTTTCTGAACTAAGAAATGTTGTGATTCTATTCCATAATTCTGTGAATGGCAGAGAAAACTTTTGTTCTCAAGAATAAAAATTACAGAGAACTCGAGCCATTACATTAACAGTATTATTCATATCTGGTTATATAATAAATTGAAAACAAATGTGGCTTACATCTGATTTGCAGCAGTTAATATACAGAAAAAGTTACATTAAGTGAAAAAAGAAAGGCTAGTCAGCTGTTCAAAGGTGTGACATCTATGAAAGAAGCCAAGTCAGAGAAGTGTAAGTGATTAAATTGGCCAAGTTAAACAAGATACAATTAAAGCCACTGCTTCCCCACCATCTCCCCAAAATTTCCAAATAAGGGTTTATGAATCTTAGGAGACCATGTTAGCCCTAATTGTATCTTGTTTAACTTGGCCAATTAAACAGCAAACTCTTCTCAGAGCTGGCCCTGCCTGCAGATATCACACCTTCTTTGCTTCTGACTGCTTTCTTCAGTTTTTGAAACATATATACCATATATTTTTATTAGCTCTTGGGAATGTGTTTCTAAAAATGCCCTTTGGTTCATACCTATTGCAACTATATGAACAGTCTTTTCTTGGAATATTTCCATGGAATAGTGGGCAGTGTCACCTTGAGCTGTGATACCCTCACCTGCAGAGTCTTTAAAGAGTGGACACTGACTTTTCAGAAGGATTAGGGAGAAGACCAAAAACACCTCTTGCCTCAGGACCTCATTCACAGCAGGATGGAACTGAGCTGAATGTGAGGACAGTGAGCTGGCACTGCAGATATTTAAGATGGAGAGAACTGCTGCTTTTCAGAGGAGACAAAGGCTAAGACCTGAATGGAAGGAGAGGGGACTGCACTTCCTCTGGGATAAGTGAGCAAGCAAGAGAGAGAAATGGTCTCCTTCCCCTATAGATTGTCAAAAGATGGAAGGGAAATGGTGGATTTGTTACTGCTTTTCAATATTTATTCATACTCAAAACTTGGAATTTTATATGCCTCTACCTAAATTAATAAAGCATACAAAATATTTTTAGAGGCCAACTGGTATTCTGCCTGCAACAGGATTCTTCATTTTGTTTCAATCTATTTTAAAGTGAAGGAAACCGTCATCACAGTTATGTGAATATCTCAAGCAAGAATCTGAAGCTTCAGAGGCTCACTTAATGCTAAATTTTACTAGTAGCTACTCCATTTTTGCATGAGGACTGCACATAAGACCATTCTCAAAAGACCCCCCCAGGTTGGGGGAAACTCCTAACTGTCTGTTAAATAAAATGATACACAAATACTTAATTATTACACAGGAACCAAGCAATAATTATTCTTACTTCTGAGAGGGGCAAAAAACCTGACAAAAGAGGCCTGCCAGGCCCCAAAGCAGCACTACACCACATTATCACAAAAGTGCACAACCTGAGGGACAGCATGCCCAGTTCTCAGGCAGGAAAAGAGAAACAGACACACAGAGCTCTAACTCTAGCTCTGTTCAAGACTCATCTCAAACAAGCCTCTCCATTCATTTTTCCATATGTAAAACAGGAACCAGGCTTCTCCAATTCACTGAGAAGTGGTAGCCAATGTTTGCTTATCACCTTGAAAGAGTCAGGTGCTGTGCAAATGCATATGGGATGCTAACAACACACCTACAGCACTTCCTGAGTACCAAAAAGAGCATATGCCTTTGTCCAGGCATGCAGCACAAGAACAATCAGCCTTCTGATGAATTCTAAATTTTTAGGAAATGCTTTTTTCCTTTGCTTTACCTTCAATTTCTCAAAATCAAACCAGTACTGATAAACTTGATTAGGAGCACACTTGGAAAATGTTTTGATTGCCATTTGTTGAGATTTCCTACACATTAAAATGCTAGAGAGTTAAAAAAATATCAGCAAGACAAGCTGCGTGAGGAAGTATGCTAAGTAATGCAGAGCAGGAGTAAGACTGATAAGCAAGCTTCACCCACTTGTATGGGGGAATCACCAGATGGCACTGTAACAACACATAGTTTTCCAAATTCTTTCTCTAAGTGGGCAAGAAGTGCTGGGTTAATGAAGAAACAATACCTTCTTGTTGTTATTGTGAATAAGTCATTTTGGGGTAGTGGGGAGAGGGGAAAGTATGAGACATAGCTGCTGCTTCACCTAAAAATTAATGTTGGTCCATGAATTGTAACTCCACATTGCCTGGATGTTACCTGAATAGCTCTGGCTTATGTATGCAGTTAAATAAAGAAGGTAGGCTAACAAGTAAAGTCTCTAGGTCATCTCCATTTTGTCTTTTGCAGCATTTTGAGATGTTCTTTTAGCAAGAAATTACTACATATTTATATAGTTGTGTGTGTATGTAGAGCCATATACATATGCACATCATTTGAATTAATCAAAACACAGAAACTTCCCTAAGGTTATGAAGCAAGGCAGTGGCAGAGCAAGAAATGGAAGCCAAGAAAACTCTAATAAACAGCTGTAACAGAAGTACCTTATTCATGTGTGAGTCACTAACACATAATTACTCTGATAACAAATAACACATTCTTGGAGAGTCTCAGTTTTGATTTATGTCACAGTTTTAGTAAATATAGAGGAGCTGCCAAATTTGCCTATATAAATTCCAGTGATCTCATTTATTTTAATCAGAAGTTTTTGAAAAATTAGACAAAAGGAGCTTCCCCCCTTCTCCCCTTTTTTTATTTTACCTTATTAATGTGGTGGTCTGGCATGAGGCTCTGTTTTGAACTCAGCTGAAGGAGCAAGCATTTCCAAGGCCTGTTTATGACAAGATATAATTAATACTAGGGAGGGATTAAAGGAGATTTAGACAAAAAATACTGTACACATTTGGAGTTAAATAACAATTTGGCCTCATTAAAACAGGTTTCCACTTGCGACTAATTTTATTCCTGGTTACAAAGGCCATAGTTTGTCTGAGCAAAGATGAAAAAGTAGCTGTTAACATAGTGCAAATGAGAGTGAAATTGGAAGGGACATGTATGTTAATGAGCATCCAAGTGCTCTACAGTGCGCAAAAGCGAGCAGGGAAAAAAAAAACCAAAACAACAGATTCCCCTGATATTGTTGAAAAGATAATGATTATTTGACATGGCAAGGAATGCGCTGAGCCTGCAACCTGCTTTACGTGAAAATATGGTTGTTTGCAGGATCAGGTGCTACCTCAAAACACTTTAAGGAAAATATTAATTTCTTGTCAGGATATTAATTATTCATTTGCAGTTTTGGAAATAATTTCATTTCCTTGCAAGAGAAGATCTGGCAAGAAGTGGCATTAACTGTGCACTTAGAACCTGCCCCGAGTATGTGAGCTCTGGTGTCTGTATATGGTGATGCACTCAGCTAAATCCCTGGATGTATATGCAAGTTGTTGATTCTCTCCCTCAGTGCAAAATGTATCATTGGGCTTGTGAATAAGCAGACAGAATGAGCCACGTTTCATGCACATTTATGTGGTATGCACACTCATCAAAGCCAGAATGGCCACGTTTTCCTAAAGCCTGAATAGAATTTGGCCTATCAGACTTGCATTAAAACTGTAAGGAATAGTTTTGTGTATGGGATTCCAAAAATCAGTATTGAAACTTCTTCTTAGTTAAAGATAACTAATTGAAAGTAGAGACATTTGAGTCCTCTCCCATTAACAGCCCAAGCACTTGGACATCAAAGAGAAGAGAAGCTTGGCCCCCTCGCAGTGATTTAAACAATAATAGATCTGTCCCTTTTGAATGGAAACTCCATAAGCAGGAGAGCAGTGTTGAGGACAAAATATGTGCAGGAGAGACACCATGTGCTGTTCACAGCAACAAATTCCATTTGTTCAGTGAGTACCCAGAACAGTGCTGTGTACCCCTGAGTGCTGCCCACGGGCACCTCAGTTATTTTGTGTGCAGCCTTGTGAGCGCCTTGTACACGTCCACAAACAGGCTGAGCATTTTTGACACCTCTCTGCCCATAGTAAAAACCAAACCATCCCCATGGACTTGGAAAATATGATGGAAAGTTTGTCTGGAATTGCTGGGCAAATGTGTTTGCAACAGCCTGTATTTGCAATGGATCTGTTGTATGGGGCACCTTCTGTCTGCTGCAAGAGCAAGAGAAGTGACACTCTGAGCTAAAAAAAAAAAAAATCCTGGGCAGGATTTAAGCCAGCGAAGGCATTTCTACTTCCTCCCAAGTGGTGCTGCAAGCAAAGAGCTCTTGGACACATATCCAACTTAAGAAAAGCACTACTATCTCTAAAGCAACCGTTTTGCCTTGTTGCTAAAAATCTAAATGGGGGTCAGTAATGTCTCAATACAAAACATTCTATTGTTTTAAACACTGCTGTGTTTATTTCACCCCTTCCCAATCATTATGCAAAGAAACATTGCAAGATAAACAAGAAGCATGAATGTAGCCTGCCAGAATTCCCAAATATGTCATATTTTGGCCCCCGGGATGAATTCAGTCTCCAGACCACCTAACTAGAAAATGGGCTAGATGTTGTAAATGTGTTTGGCCAAGATTACAAAAACTTCTGAGTTAAATCATTTTGCACTGCTCTGCTAACAAAATTTCCTCAGTAGCCTCCTATTTTTTTAGATCACACCTTGCCAGGGTGGTCTTGTGCTTGCACACCAGCTATCAGCCCATGGAAATACTGATTCAGTGATGATGTTTGCAGTGTTTTCCAGACATGGAGACTTCAGAAACTCCTCTGGGTACCCCTCAAACTTTGCCATAACTTCACAAAAGATTTGGAGATAGAGAACCAGGGTCAAAAGGGGTTTAACTAACACTACTCACAAACAATTGCGCAGTGAAATGGCCTTTCTTTGAGCTTCATTATCTATAACATGCAATTATTGAATACCTCAGTGTGGCACAGACAGCCAATCCAAGAAACAGAATCCAGGCAAGTCAGCCATTTACTGGAACACGTATTTACATGTATTTTAGACATGTAAAGTATGGGATATTTTTCTGGAGGATCATATCCACAAGACATCAGTCTTACAGTGTGGCATTAGAAGTATTGCCCTGCTGAGACAAATGTGGGGTTTTTTCCTTTTCCTTTTTTACATCCCTTTCTCCTCCACTTTTATCATCACTGCCTCCTCTGTGCAGGTGTAGTTTGCCAGGCTGCTTCATCCCTTCCCTTGTGTGAAATTAATTCTTGCCTTCAGCATAGTCCACAGACCTGTTCTTCCTTCCTTTTTTTGCACTGGCTAGGAAGAAATACTCCACATATTCTGATTCATAGTGTTGTCTTACATTGACTCCAGATTACATATTTTTGTATGCCAAAGCAATAGACCATTAAAGCTGCTGTACCTGAAAATATGGGCTCCTCTTTCATTCAACTGTCTGCCTGGACATACAGTTCCATAACTCTCTGCTAAAGAATTCAAGGTGATGATGTCAATCAAATCTGGATGGCACATCTTCATGGCAATTGTTTTACTGTGATCAAAACTGTTGTACATAGTGCCCATGTTTCAGGCAACATTCACAAAACACTCTGTTTCTACGATGTGTGTTTGCTCATCCTTCCTGGCTGGAAAATGAGAGGAAAAACTCTGGTTGTGTTCCCATGCTAAGTTGCACAAACACAGTTGTTCCAGTGAACTGAGAGGGAGTTTGCGGCTTCATCCTGGAGGAAGTGAAGATACATCCCTCTCTCACACGCACTGCTCTCACTTCTGATTTCCCAGCAGCTGGCAAAGCGAGGCAAATTATGGTGGAAAAGCTCAGTAGAGAAATAAACAGTTTTAAGACATACTTTTTTCACTGTGAAAATACTGATAGTCACTGATACTCCTGCAGCAGACAGCACCCTCTCATAGGTTGCAGCATCACACTAGCAGATCTACAAAGGACTCTAAGGGAGCTGGCACAGTGAGCTTACAGCCTAAACACCAAAAATCAAACAAAAAAGCAAAACAAAGCCTTAAGGGAAAGGGCCGGTGTGGTCATGGGCCACACTTTCTACCATTCTGTCTCTCTGAGAAACTTGCTTCTCAGCTAAGATATCAAAAATCATATTAGGCATCCTCCAAATATCAATTGTTGCTTTTCACCTTAGTTTTTACAGCTGAACAAGAAAAGATACATGACAGGTATTTACACCTTTACCATCACCACATATAATAGAACTAGAGAGCCCAGGAGGCTTTCCCAGGGAAACAAACAGTTTCCACAGGTCTGCACCAAATACTTCTGTGCTAAACCCACCTCTCCACCTCCAGTCTCCCTCCCCTCCTGTAGTCATATGGCAATTCATGTGCATAGCTGAAGGTCCTGCTCTGATGAGGAAAAAAAATCCAAACCAGTTTTCACTTCAGCTTGGCATTGCAACTTGTCTTTCAATTGTTAGACAGCAGCATGCAAAACATTGCTCTGATTCAGCAGAAGCTCTTTGCAGCCAGAGCATGAAGCCCTTGCTTGAGCCTCAGAGAGAAGGAGGGGTTTCAGCTGTGCTGTTTTATGACAGGACAAGTTTCTCTCCTTTTAAACATTAAAGGAAGTTGCCAGGAGAGTATGAAAAAGGAAAGAGAATTGCTAATAACATATTCTCTCTCAAAGGTTCTTTCTCAGCATGTTCTTGTTCTAGATGCCCATTTATTTATTTATCTGACTTTAAAAAATTATTACTTTTTCTCAAAGAATTTAGCAGCAGGCAAGAACACTGCTTAGCATTTGCAGAAGGCAGGAAGGTTTACCTTTATTTCCAGATGACAGGACCAGTCTGGCCAGAGGCCCATGCAAAAGTAATCCAATGTTGTTATTGTTACTAAGTTGTCCGAAAGAAAGTTGGAGGTGGTTTATCTTTTACAGCACTCTTTTCTAATGAATTGGCAACACATCTGACTTGGGTCCTTGTATAGGGCCTCCCCTGAGCCCTCTCACCCCTACTTGTTACTGGCTTCCTGCTGATTTACAACAAAACTTTGACATTTGGTCTGCTCCTTAATAAGGGCCTGTGACATTGCCCAGGTATGAAAAAGGAGAATAAAATTATGTGGGTTAAAAATGATATAGCTCTTTGAAGGTGGAGACAGCAGAACAGGGCTTCAAAGTCCAGAGAGAAAAACGATACCCACAGAAGGCTCTTTGTTCGGACGGCTGGGCTGGCATAAATCTCCCAGCTGTGGTCCTTTATACCACCTCTAATTATTTGAAACTCATTTATCATTTGAGCGTAAAATAATTAGAACTGGTGTAGAGAAACAGAGAGGAAGAAGAAGGCAGGCAGGCAGGAAAAAAAGGGAACGGAAGGAACAGATATTGTAGACCATTCAACTGGGTGATTTTGAACAGGAAGAGCTTATTGAATTATCTTGATAAGGGGACTTGAATAATTCCTGAATTTCAGGCAAAAGCAAACCAGGCCCCTTGATTGTTTGTGTTAGAGAGGCATCAGAAATCCTTTGACTGCAAAGGAGAATACCAAACTAGGAAAGAAGGTTCAAATTAAACATCAGAGCAGTGATAACTCCCTGAAATGCCCAATCTAAAAAGCAGCACTGTTTAAGAGTGCTGCCTACAATTCAATACAGTGTTACAGCTCTCCAGTGTCAGAGGCCTGAAAAGGAGCGTAGGTGTTCCTGCACACAGTAAATGCCAACCTAATTGAGTTCCTGCTCTGCAGCATGAGCAATGCAATGATCAAGCACATGGTTCAAAATTTCCTGAAGGGCTCAAATCCTGCCCTGACTTACCATTTTGTGCAAACCCACCAATTCCAAAAGGATTACATGGGTTAGCAACAAAACCAGAGTATTTCTTGCTGGGTGGGACTTTATTGGTCTGGCCAGGAGCCAGTACAAAAGTAACCTGGTGTCATTCTTGCTATTCAAATGTTCTGAAGTTCTCATAAAGCAATATTCACTTCCCTTACACTTTACTTCTTTTATTATTTCTCTGCCATCTGCAAAAGTTTAATACAAAGTAAATTCAGGCAAGGTAGGGGAAAGCACAACTTTGCTAGATAAAATCTATGTCTCTCTAAACTGTGACCTCTAACCTCTTTAATCTATAAAAGAGTATCTAGATAAGTGATAAAAAACAATGAATAAAGGCAATGGTATGTCTCTGTTTTCATTTATGAAACTTCCCTTACAAACAAAGAATAGGATGAGAGGGAAAACAGATTAAGGTGAAGGAGAAAAAAAAAATAAAACAACATAAAGCTGGCTGAGAAACAGAAAACACACAAATGAATTTTCGGAGTTACGCAATAGGATCTGTGTTATCAGGTAGAGAGGTCAACAGGCTGTACCTACAGGTGCCAAAGATATCACGCAAAGACTTCCAATGGCCCCCAGGAGGACGGGGAAGGAGGAGCAGACGTGCATCTGTGAGAGGCAGCTGCTCCCTGCTCCCACCAAGCTGAGTCCCGAGGGGAGCTGGGAGCTGATTGTGCATCTCGCCTGGTCCCACGGGCAGCATTTTCCCTTGCTGAGCAGCACTGCTCACAGCTCACAGAGATCTTACTGCTGCTTTTAAACTGTAATTTGGGAAAGCTAGTGCCTGGAATGCCACCACAATCCCGCTGTGATGGTGACTAGCCTAGAACAGGGAGCGAGTCATGGAAAGAGAAAACAAGGCTTCAGGGCTGCCTATGAGGAACTGGAGAGAGAATCAGGACAGGAAGCAAGCCAATAGAGGAACACAGGCCTTTTGGAAGGACACCTGCTGCGGCACGAGCAGCAGCCCAGGCCAGTGAAGAGATGCTCAGGTACTCAAGACAGCAAGGAACAGAGCAGATACCCTGCAGCAGAGACCTGGGCTCAGCATCCTTTCCAGTGCTAGTCTGGGAGCCCGAGTCCCACAGAGGAACAGCAGCCGTGCTGGAATCAGGGCCAGTCCCTGCTGACCCTTTTGTGCCTCCAGTTTGCCTTGCAACCACTCCTCCTTACCCCCTGTGCTAAAAATACCCCCCTGCAGCACTTGGTACAATAGATAAGCCTGGCAAAGCTCTTGTGGGAGACGCCGTGGCTTCACATCTGCTTGTTAAAAATATCACATATTATTTGAAAAAAAAAAAAAGTTTCTTGTGACTAATTTCAACAGCAAACCATATGGTCTTTTTACTTCTCCTGCACTCATAATAATTAAATGGCTAATTTCCCCTCTTAAACTACCTTCGGCCCACAGAAAGAAACAAAGGAAATCACAGCTATTCAGCTACAAAACATCTTGTTAAAGCACAGCAAAGAGTTATGCAATTAACCCCACAAAAGCCGGAATTTCACAGTTATATCTAACACTCCACGTTAACAAGAACAGGCTTCAAATTGAGCCTTTTTTTGTTGTTGTTGCTGTTTGCTGGCACAGCAGTCACAGTTAAGGTCAGGTGTCAGACCAGATTTAAACCATAAATGTCTGCTTCCTTGTTTTTTTTTGTGAGCCGGAGTCAGCGCCTTATTGTGATTTAAATCAGCCGCTGGGTGCTGTGGAGGAGGCTTCCATTAAACTGGGGAACAAAGAATATGATTGCTTCCACGGCGCGGCCGCCTGCCTGTCTCCCGCTGCACTGTGCTGGGCCGGGAGCCCTCCGCGCTGCTGGGCGCGACCCATGGGCCTCCCAGCTTCATCCTGTGGCTGTCCCGGGGCACCTCGGGCCATCCCCTGCTTGCTGCAGTGCTCAGCCGAGCTCTCCTGCCGCCCACCTGCAGCAGACATCGCCGATTCTCCGATCCTGCCTGGAGCCCGGCGGGCCGTGGCCCGGGAGCAGTGGAATGCTAGGGGTTCTCAGATTTTTTTTGGCAAAGCAGCTGGGGAGGTGCTTGAGGCACAGAAGCGTTCCCACAGGCTACAGACCCCAGGTCCAGGTGCTAAGCGCCGCTCCTGGGTGATGCTGTGAGCATCATCTCTCATGGGCTGTGGGGCTCAGCGGCTGCACCCAAAGCTGGCAACTCTGCAAAGCCAGAAGCACTCGTTTTGTGCTCCAGTCACCTTCCAGGCACAGTTCGTGCTGTTCCTGTCAAACAACCCCAAGATCTGCGGTGTGGTACGTGCCAGTGGAGCCCGTCCCTGTGAGGGACAGTGGATGCTGCACAGGGACACATCTCCAGCAGCCAGCCAAGCCACGGGCTCTGCTGGAGGAGCGCAGTTTCACAGAGGAGGGTGGCACAGGACGATGAGCAGCACTGCAGTTGCATTCAGTGAGACAGACAACACTGCTGAAATTGCAGGTTAGGGGAGGGTGCCCATTCACCTGCTGTGTTGGAGCACTCAGATTGGCACTTAGGGGAATAAAATGGGTATTTGGGTGTCTAAATGCCTGCCTGAAAATTAGAACTTAGAACCGGGTGCCTTCATTTGGACAATCAGGTTTCAAAATTAGAGTGAGAGATTGCATGCCTGAGTATAATTTAGAGAGCAGACTCATTATGGATAGTTTTATTGTTTAAGAAAATCCTTCCTGACTGAAAATGAGGCAATGACCAGACTGTAAAGACTGAAGAAAACTGTTATGGTGCTGGGCAATTTTCTTGATAAGATGAGCCACTAGATGACACTTTGCATAGTAACATGATGGACTGAATATTTCCATGCTACATTTTAATTTTCTATCTTGGTAAAGCCTATTGTGGGCCGGTGCCAGGCAGACCACAGACCATAAAGCTAACTAGGGCCTTCCTAAAATACCTGCCTTCCTGATAAGTCAGGTGGTCTCTTGCTACATCTCACACATGAGAGCAGAAGAATGGAAACATGAGAAGAAAGAAGAAATAAGCAGAGCAAGGATGACCACAAAGCAGCAGCAGAGAGAGAGAGTGAGGGAGCTGGAAACAGGCCAGGGCAAGATGTGGTGAAGAGGAGGCATCATGCATGGAGGAAAGGCTGTAAGGTGGGACACTAAGAAATCAGGAAGGGTGAACAAATTAGCAGCGGGACCTGAAGAGATAAAAACTGGTGAAAAAATAAGAGTGGAAGCTGGGCCGAAAAGTATAGCGAAGCTCAGGAAGATGGAGCAGAGCAGAAGAGAAAAGAACAGGAGAGGGTCACTTGGGAGGAATTAGAACATAATTATCTGCTCATAAATTCATACAATATAAAATAGCGGTATTTCATTCAGGAGGAATGTTCCACGTGTTTTCCCAAGCAGCAGCCTTCAAAGCCAAGAGAGAAAAGAGAGAAGAAAGAACAGGGGAGAGCAAACACAACTGTATGTTTCAAGTTGGCTTCTTATATTTCAGAGATTTTATATATCTGGCATTAAATATAAAAACATTGAATAACATATTTTGTTTGTGCTATGAGGTACAGTTTCCACTGATTAAAGAATTGAATTTAGAAGGAGATATAGCTCTCTGTCCAAACAGAAAAAAGTGGATATCGATTTCTTACATTACACTACTTCTCTATCTCTGCTTAAGAAAACAAATACACACATCTACTGGAATTTTCTTGACCATTTATCAGCATTTCTCCCTGTGATGTGGATCTAAATGCTGCATTTTTCCTGTGCTTTCTTCCTTTATGCTTCAGCTGAAGAATGACCAAGAATGTGAGATTTATCATGAACTACTGCAATGTGCAAGTCATTTGCACCAGCATGTTTTGGGTTGGGTTGGGTTTTTGGGGATTTTGTTTTTTTGGTGTTTTGTAGTTTGTTGGGTTTGGTTTTGTTTTAATTTGTTGAATGACTTGTTAGTTTTTAGTGAAAGCAACTAATTCCAGTTAAGTTGAATGTTTTGCATGAAAGTGCATAACAGCCATGCCCAGTGGAGCTGTGGGTGTTGGGTGAAGCTTCAATTCATCCTGCCAGCCAGCAGCCTGTCTGCAACTGCTGGTATTTAACCCATGCTGACTGGTTGGTGTTACATCTCCACCACAGCATCCATGCAGCTCAAGTCACTAAAATACCTAGATCTGGCAGTTCTCTGATGATTTCACTCCCAGTCTGGATGAGCAGTCCTGAGTGTAACCTCAAAAAATGCATGTCTGCATAGATGGTATTTGCCTTTCTTTTGTAAAGGCAGATAAGTAGGGGAGATGGATACACTGGGGCAAAAAAAAAAAAAACCACCAAACAACCAAAAAACAAAACAAAACAAAACCCCCAAACAAACAAAATAAAACTAAACAAAACAAAAACAAAAACCAAAAAAACCCAAACAAACTAACAAACAAAAACCACAAAAGAAAAAGGCATGTTCCCTTGTCCTGGTCTTCAACCCCTTCAGACTCAGGAATTGTTAAACCTTAGGAAGATAGTCCAACATATTTTCAGGAGCCAGTGTACATGAGGAAATACAAATGAAGCAGATCAAGTACTGAGGAACCTTTTTCTTCCTTGGCTTACCTTTTGTTGCTGCCTTTGACTAACATCAGCAAAGCCTGGTTTAATATTCCAACACAAGACAGTGGTCATAGAGATACTGTGTAGGTAATGCTTACTGATGACTTCTGGCTGGCAAAGTCAGCTCGTCTGAGCACAAATAGAATTTTTTAGCCTTTTTCTACTGCTGAGGTGTCCTATGTTTCTGCGGGGGTCTTGAGAATATTCTGCTTAGAAATCAGTCACGTAATGATGCCAGAAAAAATTGACTTGAGGAGTGTGAAGACTCATAGAATTAGCAAATGTGTAAATCCACAGGATGGTGGAAATGCAGCACACTTTACCGTCACTTACAAATGATAACAGAAAATTACTGGGTGCAAATGGGTCTCTAATTATAGCCCACTCCCTCACAGCTAACATATTGTCAGCATCATCTTCACAAAACATTTATACTTTCCCTTAGGGATACCTACTTCTGTTTCAGAAAAAGCAGTTACTTGAAATCTAGAACACATTGAAGTCATAACAACAGAATAAATTAATCAAATTTAAAAATGAGACTGGTCATTTTTTAAAGGTGAAAATCAGTTTACAATTTTCATCTGCTCCCATGGAAGTCAAAATATATTTTGACTTTCATATCTGGGTCTGACAATCACAATCCATAATACAAACAATAATAAAATTTCCTATGACAAAAAAGTACCTAGAAATACAAGCAAGCATTTATCAGTTCCCTCTCTCACTTCACCAAATGTTACACTTCTGCCCCAACCTGCCACAGATGAGCCCTGTAGCATCAAAATGCATTTCCTCTTTAAAACATGATTTTAGGTTCTCAGTTACAGGTTCTTGACTTGGAAAACTGGGAACATTTCACTGTCATAACAAATAGCACATTCAGCTTCTTCTCCAAGGGTTGGTGTCCGATTTCCATTAGTGAAGTGAGGCAAGCAGCTTCACAGCCTTTCCCTGTGGCCATTCCCAGGAAATGGTGGGGGAAAAGAGCTCTACTTTGCTGCAAAAACAGGTACAGAGATTTACCCTAGCAAGTGCTACTAATCCTTTGCTTCTATCAGCACTTAGATTTGCACACAAACCACAAGACCAAGTGGCAAGGTGAAAGACATAACTCAGACATATCCTACTCAGCTCCAGCTGTAGAAAGTGCCAGTAGAAAAATCCTAAGCTGAATTTTTCTTACCAAATCAAGCTTAACAATTTTATTTTTATATTGATTGCCTCTTACATTCTGAGGTCCTTGAATGAAGGGCATTTTGTAAATGTAAATTTGATGGACTGATGCATGTATATTCATGAGAATGTAGCTGGAACTGAGTAGGTTAGTGTTAGTTTACACTCCAATTTTGTCAATAAGAATCAGGAAAAGGAGGGATTAATGGCTCACCTTTATAATCTAATCATATCAATGCCATCCACTAACCTGGACAATGCAAGAACACATCTGTTATGTCAGCCCTGCATGATTTTCCAAATCTGCAGTTAACATTTAGAACTTGTTGCGTGGGTTCTGGCACTCATTTCCAGCTACCATTTTCTGCAGAAATGTTTATGTATAGCAACATGCAAACCATTCAGTGTTCATATCACAGAGTGAAGAAACTACATACATGAAGAAAAGATGGATAAATTACATAACTGAGCTATGGTGGACAGCAGGTATTCATGGCCATAAAGAAATATAAAATGAGACACGAAATTGTAATGCAGCAGTGTTCAAGCATGTTTGCTGAGGCAAGGCTCACAGAAAAGTGCATTTATGCCTCTTGCTAAGCACTATGGTAAGCATGGTAACACCCCCAGCAGCAAAATGCATATTGAGGGCCTTCCACAGTGCACAGCTACTCTGGTGGTCCACCATCAGCACTCACTGTAGGAGCACTGATGTGCACCATACGTCGATGTCTTATCACCCAGGCTGTCTACCCTTATCTGGAGCAGAGGCACAGTGATAACACAGATGGCTGCTGGTGCCCCGATGGTGTTACTGCCCCATGCTTGTGTGGTGGCCCTGCCTCTGATTGCCCCTCTGATTGCTGCTATCACTGGCAGTAGGACAATAGCAGGAGGTGTCTCAGGCAATATTATCCCACTGCTCCACCTCCAGACTGTCTGTTTTCCTCAATGCAAGTCTGGTTTTTGTTTGTTTGGTTGTTTGTTTGGTTTTTTTTAAATTGAACTAGCATTTAACCCAACTTCCCCTGAAGTTCTTGGGTAGGAGAGAGGTCTTTTGGCTCCAGCCAGAGATAATGCTTTGACCACTGTGGAGAGGAAGCGTGCATCGAGCCTGACATCTGTCAGAGTCTGTAGCCCTCCACTTGTCTCTGCCAGGAAATGCAGTCCAATTTCTGTGCTCCTGTGGTCTAACTGACAAGCTGATTGCTCAAGCTCCTTCATAACGCTTGTTGCTAACATCCTTCTTTCTCAGGGACGTTTCTTACAAATCAAAGTGATATTGCAACTCCCAAAGCTGGCCTTGTAAATGTGACAGTGGTTCTTGTTCTGATGGTTTTGGTCCCAGTTTTCCTAAAGGCATCAGGGACATGAGTCACAGCAGGTCCTGCTGCTACTACTGTCATCAGCACATAGACCAGAAAATGGCTGGAGTTAGATGACACCACAACCTCAGGCCTCTGAGAGCCACTGCCAACTGCACAGCTAGATGAGAATTAATGGAAGAGGGGGAAATGAATGTCCATGTGCCTCTAGAATAGTATTATATTTCATTAGTGTAAAAATGGCCTGAGTGACCTCATGGAGCACTTGTATGATGAGAACACCCTTGTGAGGCTACAGCTGTTTCAAACTATTAAACGTTCATAAGCCAGACATGATTTTCTTTGCAATGCTTCTGCTAAATGAGTGGCTACGTATTGCATTAGCATTCCCAGATGCCCTCCCTCGGCTCAGGCAGCCTGGGGGTAAAAAGGCAGGAAGGCTCTGGGATGCACTTCTGCGGCTGAGAACTGCAGCGCAAATCACCCTAATTGTTTGTTAGATGAACAATGATCACTAATTAACATTGTTAAAATGTCATCAATGATCACTAATTAACATTGTTAAAAAATTGTTAACAAAGGAAATTTAACAATATCTTAATTAGGAAGGATTTCTAATTTGTGATATAGAGCATGTTAGACAAACAAGGCACAACTCTCCCTTTGTTTTTCAACTCTGCAGCAGGAGAGATTACATGATATGACACAACACACTCTGCATTTGCCGTTTATCATTCTGCATCCTCGGCACAATTCTGCTATATAATTATGGCTGGGGCTAATTTTACCTGTGTTATTGTTTGCCCTGTAATTTAGAGAGAATGGGCCGTGTTGATGCTATGTGATTTACTCTGGGGCAGTCAATTGGCTTTTTGCCACAGGACTACTTGCTCACATGTTACTGCAATGAAGCACACGCATTGCAAAATGAAAAGAACCTTTTCAGTGTTTTAATTTACTTAATAATACAGTGTAAGTGTAGCAGCTTTCTTCAGGTTTTCTTTTTTGAAATGTAATTTATCCACAGCCACTAACCTTCCAGTGCTGTATTCTACTTCAAAGCCACTGTACATTGTTGGAAACAGTCCCCTCCTATTATCTATTACTTAATTATTAAAAAGCGTCTACTCTGTTTTCATAAATTATCTATGTATCTAGGATGTTGGCTTATGAGGAGGAAAGACACACACACACACACACACACACACACACACACACATGCATGCAGGCTTGGGGAGGTTATGAAGTTAATTATCCCTGATGGAAAATCAGTAATGAAAAAAAACCCTCCTGATTTTATTTCACACTGTCCTGGAGTCAGAGAGTGAAAAGGTTTTGGGAACTTCCAGAGCAAATTATCTTTAAAAGTAGCAGAAATAAATTGGCAAGCTCATCTCAGTTATGCTCTGCCTGGCAGAGTATTCCAAATATCTGACATGGTTCTTGAAGGGAGTGTATTTATTGCATAACGTCAGAAGCTGTCTCTATTGGACTTCTGTTGTTGGAGCAGGGGAACTTTATTTGCCTACTCGTGCCTATTTTCCTGATATGTGACCTAAACCTCCCCTGACTCAGCTTCATGCTGTTTCCTCAAGTCCTGTCACTTGTCACCAGAGAGAAGAGATTAGTACCTGCTCCTCTGCTTCCCCTCATGGGGAAGTTGCAGAGTGCAATGAAGTTTCCCCTCAGTCTCCTCCAGACTGAACAGACCAACTTCCCTCATTCCCTCTTCACACGACTTCCCCTCAAAGCCCTTCACCATCCTCATTTCTCTCCTTTGGACACTCTAACAGTTTAATGCCTTTTTTATATTGTGGCACCCCAAACCGCCCCCAGCACTTAAGGTGAGGACGCCCCAGCCCAGTGCTGAGTAGGACAATCCCCTCCCTTGCCCAGCTGTGTCTGATGCCCCCCAGGACATGGCTGGCCCTCCTGGCTGCCTAGTCTGACAGCTGGAACATCTTTCTGAAAAATGACAAAGTTATTAGTTTCAAACTTTCCCCAGGTGCAAGGGAAGTCAAACTTCTGACATTCCCTTTTGCTTTCCTTACAAGTGTCAAGTGCTGCATCTGGGGTTTCACCAAAGGTTTCTTGTCCCATGGTTTGTTTTCAGAATTAGGTTTAGCAAGTAGAGAGAGAAAAAAAAAGTTTAAATTCTGTTCAGTGTTATTTTTTGTGCTTTAATTCTTTGCTTGCTTGAGGAATAAAACTATCAAAAGTAATTATTCTCAAGGTCTTGTCTTGCCTTCCTAAAGTGCTATTGAAAATTCAGTAACACTTGTTTTCTTAGAAGTGGCATTGTTTGGCTCCAGTTACATAGGGACACTTACTTTGTCCCTTCTCTCCATGCTTATCTCTCCCTCATGAAACATCTTGCCTTAATGCATAATGCCATTCTGATATTTGTTCTCAGCTAGGATTTCTAAAAAAGAGCCTGCCTTTTTTAGACCATTGTTAAAGTGACAGTCTGATGTGCTTCTTCTGGAAGGTTCAATTTTTCAAGCTTAGTTGGCCACGTAAATACTAAAACCAATATGTATAGTTGCTTTAATTTGGCCTCTGAGAATTGTTTCAAATTATTTTTGTGTAAAAATTATATAATTTAAAACTCTGATTTTGACTTATCTTGTTTGCCAGCTGTTGATTTTCTTGTTCAGGTGCTACAATTATATTCTGAGATTCGTCTGAAAGCATATTCCAAAATTTTAATTTTACTGTAACTACCAAAAGGGTCCTTCACACACCAGACCATACACTCATCATCTTTATTCCTACCAGGTTCACCACTCCCTTTATACATCTCAAAATGCTCTGCCTGGCTTCCAAAGCTCTCCTGACTCCCTGTGTTAATCTTTTTCACATGCCCTTCATTGGGTGCTGCAGCTGGGACTGTCACTGCTTTGGCCATATGCATGATGAAGACAGCCAACTGTGCACCTAGATGAGCTGCCTTTATTGAAACAGCACCTAAGATCTTGCTTTTTATTTATTTATGTTTTTAATTTTTATTTTCCCTAAATATTCACATTTTTGCCAGGCAGTAGGTGTGTTGGGTCCTAAGCATTCAGGAGAATGCCCTTCCTTATCCTCCTGCCATAACCCAGTTTTACTGGCTTGTTTGTATCTATCCTACCCTGGCTATAGATGGCAAAGCCAGCAGCAAAAAGCAGTTTTGAGAAAATATTCATGCTTTTTTCCCCTCCATACCTATGCCTTGGGCATAATACAGAAATAAAGGGAAATTTAGAAAAAAAATTAAAAAACGACTGTGTGAAACACACTATCACTCTATAGTCACTGGAGAGATATTTAGAATATGGTTTGAAATTAGACATTCCTGCTGCATGTTCAATTACCACATCAAATCTAGTTACTTTTTTCCAAAATCCTGTTATATTATCATTCAAATTCCTGTATGACACAGATGAAATTTAATGCTGATTCTTAATATGATGCTACACTAACTACAATATTAACTACACACAAAAGTGCACAAAGACACCTGTGAAGATCATCCTGATTTTCCAGAATTTTTCTATAGAAACCTGAGGGTTTACAGTGGCTACATTATTAGCTTTCTATAAAGTATACTTGTTTGTTTATATATATATATATATATATATGAACCCTATTATATTTTCTCTTTTTAGGATTTTACTTGCCCTTCCCTTATTTCAGTGACCAGAAATACCCCTGAACTACATTAGTGTGCTATTTTATACAGCACTGCTAAATCTACAGAACACAGTACACACTGTTCAGGAAATAAATAAAAGATTATTTTTTAAGAAACAAGTAACTCTGTATCTTTCTGTTTTCTCCCCTCACATCCAAATAGGGAAGGAGATGGGAAAAGCACATGACTCTTTCTCCCACAGCATCAACATTTCCAGAAATTGAAAATATTAATAGTTTACCAGGAAGAGGTGAGTGAGAGTGCTGGGTAAGGGTGGGTTGTGCTGGGATTGGGATAGAACACTCTCCCCCACCCCTGTGCTGATACACATATGTGTGGATATGTATGTGTGTTTCCTAAGGGAAATCCATAATATCAAAACCACCATTTGCAAACTGTTATTTCCACAGGAAGTAAGGGAAATATATTTCAACTCCTTTCACTAATGCATCCCATACACATTCATCACCATAGAAATATATTGAAATAAAATATAGTATGAACACAATGGTTAATTATAAGCCGATGAAATGACATAAGAATAAATATAGGGTAGTAATAATGTACCTGAAAGAAATGTAATGTACACACATATTGCAGACAGATGGGAAAGATACAATTAAAACTACTGGGTGCTGATGTAGGATGGCAATAAAGGTTCATCTGGGTCATCATCAGACACAGATGGTGTAGGAACAGGGAAGCAAAATAGTTTCAGGTTGAATTTCACTTAAAACAAGATAGACAACTCCAATGGGTCCATGGGTTCCTAAAAAAAAAAAAACCCCCATGAAGTTAATTATTTTGCTTGCTTTTTGTATTTATACAATTCTTGATGACCTGCAATAACATTGGTAATCTTTATACTCAAGTTTCAGTTTATGTTTGGATCTATTTCTAAAGAGAATTAGCTATAGGTCTTCTATAACAATTTAGAAAGATTTTTAACTTTTCACTGTCATTCCACATGTGTAATGCCTTCTCTCTCCTTCTTCTGCTCTTCTTCAGTGGGTTCAGACTCAGGTAACTCTCTTAAATAGCCATCTCTTTTCTTTCATCAAATGCAGTTTTCATCCAAGACTTACTCTTTGAGCTGCACCATCACCTGCTTCCTCAGACCCTCCAGATCTGCAAGCGTGTTCCTTCCGTGTGCCTTTCCAAACACCATTAATTGTCCTGCCGGTTATCCAGTCCCACACAGCAAGAATGTTTTCCAAGACACATCAGATGTTGAAACTCTTCCAAAAACTTGCTTGACTGGTGTCCTGTTTGCCTTGTCCATCACTCCAAGTAATTGCATCATTGTTTGTCATAAATAAACCATTTTTGAATTAGTAATAGTTTCTTGGGCTGGTGCTTGCACAACTGGGGTGGTGGTGAAAACTCAACTTGAGCGCGTGGATGCAAATCACCTGGGCGAGATAAATGGATAAGTGTGTTCCCGAGGATCACCAAGGCTTGTAACACTGAAAATGCTGGAAACCACACTAACCCTTTTACTTGAGAGCTAGTGAACATATGGCCCACGTAGGTCACGTACGCCTGCAACACCCTCAGGTTTTGTGGGTGGGAGCCAGCAGCATCACACTAAAATACATAAACTGGGCTGTGCTTTGCACCCTTGAGCCCTGGCACTCCTGCCCTGAAGGGATAGGAGTACTTTGTGGTGTGGGTTTCCAAGCGTGCTCCTTTAGCTCTATTGACCACCCACTGTTTGTAGCAATGCTGTGTAAATTTCAAATTGCCTCTGCCAAATACCAGAGTATAGGGAGAGAGAGCTCCGATTTTCACCCTCTATATGCACCAAGCATATTTTTTTAATCTATGTCTTCCATCAGTTATCTTCCTGAATAAACCACTTGAATTTTATGCTGGGTTTTAATGAGTCAGTGTTTTAGTTTATTGATCTGTGTTAGACTCATCCTCTGTTACACACAACCAAGAGCTGATGCAGGTTCACCATTTGTCTGTGTTCTTTGTATCTCTCCCTTTGTTTCTGAGGATAATAGCTTTTCTGGAATTTTTATTTATACATTTCCTCAGGGTTAAAACACACTTTCTCAATGCCCCTGGGATTTTGGAGATCATAGAAATATAGAATGGTTTGGGTTGGAAGGGATCTTAAAGTTCATCTTGTTCCAACCGCCCTGCCATGAGCAGGAACATCTTCCACTGACCTTGAGCACTTCTAGGGATGGGGCATCCACAACCTCTCTGGGCAGTCTGTGCCAGTCTCTCACCACTGTTATAGTGAAGAATTTCTTCTTGATATCTGATATAAACCCACCTTCTTTCAGTTTGAAGCCGTTGTCCTGTCACTACATGCCCTTGTAAAAAGTCCCCCTTAATGTAATGGGAGGCCACTCTAAAGCTTCCCTGGAGCCTTTTCTTCTCCAGGCTGAACAACCTCAACTGTCTCAGCCTGTCTTCATAGAAGGGGTGCTCTGGCCCTGTGATCATTCTTGTGGCCCTCCTCTGGAGACACTCCAGCAGGTCAATGTTCTTCCTGTGCTGGGGACCCCAGAGATGGATGCAGCACTGCAGGTGGGGTCTCATGAGAGCAGAGAGGGGGAGAATCACCTCCCTAACCCTGCTGGCCACACCTCTTCCGATGCAGCACCAGCTGTGTGCTGGAAGACTGTAAAATAGAGTAAATTTCCCAGACTGCACAAACACATGACTTGAACTCCTGCAGCTCTGTCAAATTCTCAGGTAGCCCACCATCCATCTTACACTGCAGCTGAAGTACATGTTGTGCACTACCGTGCTATTGCAATTATTTGCAATTTCTATATTTTTCATTGTTAGGTGTTTTTTCTCCCTAAACCATTCCTAAATCCTACCCAATGTTTCTGAGTTTGGTATCAGGGAAGGAAGGAAAAAGAGCTTAAAAAACAAATAGGGCAGGTATGAAATTAGCAATGATGAGACTGTTTTTTGGTAGGATGTCTGTGAGAGCTGTTCAGACAGGAGTGTGGGTTCAGACTGAGGTGCTGGGTTTGCTGAGCACACAGTTCCTGCATGCCCTTCAGGTGTGTTGCCGAATGTGCAGGATGATTCAATGAACAAAGAACAGACAGTTAGAGAGGGAGAGATATGCCTCATTTCCTAGGACCTCTGGAAAAAGTCAGGTTGAGAGCTGGTAGCAAACTGTCCAGTTGTGCTTCCAGAAGAACATTGCTGAGCCAGTGCTGTGGGGCATAATGAGTTCCCACTGAAATCCTGAAGCTGGGTCACAGCCTTGTGCAATTAAACCCCAAAAGGAGCCTGCTCCCAAGTTTTCTCCCAAAAACAAGAAACAAACCTAAAGGCAAGCCTGTGTGATGATGTCACTTTCCATATTTAATTTACATCCTTTTAAATAAAATAAAACTTGATTTCCAACTGAAAGACTGAAGTGGATCTTGAAGGAGTGTTGCTACTACTGGAAGAGATACCTGAACTTTTAGAAACTTCCCCACACTCTTCCAAAACAACCATTTTCTGATGATGCAGCAACCTGTTCACTGGGGTTAATTTATAGGTGTTTTTCAGGAAAAAACACCCAACTAATGTAGCAGCAGAGAAGTATTACTCACAAAAATAATATATGTCTTCTGCATTTTACATGTTGAAAAGGTAAATTCCACTTCTGACATTCATCCCAGAGCCACTTTAAAGGCAACCCACAGACTCAACAGGGAGAGAGCAAACACTAAATCATAATTACCTCATAAAAGGGTAGTCTGTTTCTCTGAATGTCTGAGATCTGGTTTTGCTTCACAAAAAATATCATAAATCTATTGTGTCCTACTCACATTTATTTAAGGCCAATTAGTGCTTGTATTAAAAAGAATAAGAAAGAAAAACAGAAACAACACCTTCCAAACTTTGCTGTCATTTGTCTAGATGTGAAACCCTGATTCTCTGCTCTCATTAAGGAGCTTTTCATTAGAGGACAGCATGTTCCACAAGAGCTGAGGTCTCACATTAACAGTGAACTATGGAAAATCTTTCCCATTTGGCAGCCCACATTAACATTTCTTCTGCAAAGGGATTTCTTTTAATGCAATCTAGAGCTGTATGTGTTACTGTACAGAAGGAAAAAAAAAACATTTTTCAGCACAATCTTGACTTGGCTTTAATATCCCACAGGGTGACATCTGACACTGTACTGAGAGGATAACACCTCTCTGGGTAATCTTTCCAACAGAGCCTGAAAATGAACAGTCTGTGCCATTAATATGGCAAATGTAATTAGCAGAGCAGTATGACTGATCTTTTTTTCTTTTTTTTAAATCAACATTTCCTAAAGCTATTTCTCCAACCAAACTGACTCTAGTCAGTGGTGCCAGGGAAAGTTAAACTTCAGTGCACCCAACTAGGTTATTGTTTTGAAGCACAGGCAGGGAGATCAAAGGTAATGTAGCTGCCTGTTTTGGACCTGATTTCTTAATAAAGTTAATCATCCAAGAATTAAAAAAAAAAAAAACAAAAAAAACCAAAAATCTAGGTGAAATTAGTCATGCCACAATAACGCTTTAAGGCAAGCAGACTAGTTTTTTTTAAGAAATGAAATGAAAGGAATTTGAGTTGCACTTCTTTGATAGTAGAGAGTCAAAACTCCCGGGGAAGGGTTCCCATGTTGTATGTTCAGATATGCTGGGACTCTGGTTTTGACTACTTTGGATGTAATCACAGAATTATCACCTCTGTTTATTCTAGTCTTGTCAGAAGGGCCCTTCTCTTTTCAGGTGAGCCTGAAGTCAGAGAGACCAGTGGCACAGACGTATCCCATCACACTGTTAGAAGTCACCAGAGATGCCTTCAGGAAGAGCTAGGACCTGCCACTGGCATTTGCCTGAACACTGCTGGCCTTCCTAGGCAGGGCTGTGATGGGAAAGGGAATTGGTGAAGATGGCGATTGCTGCTAAGACACGAAAGACTGGATGTGGCCAGCCATAGAATCACAGAATCACAGAATCACAGAATCATTCAATCAGAATCATAGAATCACAGCCATAGAATCACAGAATCATTAAGGTTGGGAAAGACCTCTAAGATCATGGAGTCCAACCTTCCACTGAACACCACCATGCCAACTTAACCATAGCAGTAAGCTCCACATCCAGTCATTTCTTGGGCACTTCCAGGGATGGTAACTCCACCACCTCCCTGGGCAGGCCATGCCAACGCTTAACTGTCCTTCTGGGATGACAGAGGACTGGCAGCAGTACATCCTGGTATGTTGAAACCACACTGGTTCAGTGCTAATGAGACAGTCCTGTTTCCTCACAAAACACAAGTGCTGGTGGGGAGGTGAGATGTCCTCCCTTTTAAAAAATACCTGAGATTTAAAAGATATCTGGGGATTGCACTGATGTTCCACAAGCAGAGTAGCTGATTAAAGACTCAGACATTTAGAAGTAAAAATGCATGCCTTTAATGTTGAAACATAACTATTGAAAGATACTATACTCACCTGGATGAATGCAAAAGCCTTGGCTGAGGAGTAGATTATCACAATGAAAAGAAAACCTTGTAAATTGTCTCTACATTACTGATGATTGCTCACTCTTTCCACTGGGAGAAGTGATCATAAATACATTCTACATTGCAAACACCTAGAGCACAGAGGCTAAAGGAGCAACATCATTAGGACTGTACTGATCATTACACCTGCATTGTTCTGCAGGAGTACTAATTCAAGACATCTGTATTGAATAGCCCTTTTAAAAAGCTGAGAAAAAGAAAACAATGGTTGCAAACAGTGGCATACAAGACGTATTTTAAAATGTAGGATGGATTTGGAACTGATATAATAATAAGGAAGGGTCAGTGTGCCACTGAGAGTGAACAGATAGCAGTGAACCAAGCCCTTGGCCCATTGGAGTCAAGGGCTGCAGCCTCCTTAGCAGAGTTGCAGCAAAATCTGGTGAGTCCAGGGTGGGATCAGCAGGAGTGAGGTCCTCAAGTCTGACTATTCCCAGATGCAGACTCAAGGGGAGTGTTTTCACTGAAGTCCCACAGGTGGGTGGATTTGGAACTAATCTTCCTTATACTTTTGATTTGGTAGGAAAATCTGTTTAACCACTCTGCCTATAAAATTAGTGTATTTCCTGTCACATACAATTTTTAGACAAGCTTTGATGGACTTCCTCATATGTGAGCAAATTTTTAGTCTCATGAAGACAGACAGCACAGCCTTTAGTCTCTGATCTTTTGTTATGCAAGCTGTGGTGTCTGCTGATTTCCAGATGAAGGAAAACTGTCTGTCTGCTTTGATCCTTGAATATGGGAATTCTAGGTCCCAAAAATAAAGTATAACTATTAGGCTGAAATTAACTTCTGTCTCTCTTAAAAGTTTTTGTAAAGTTTAATTACCTCAATTCAGCAACAACACAATAAAGCAAGTTACATTTAAGCTGCACTAAATGCCATATTCTTATATTTCTTCATTTATCGCTTCTTAAAAGGGTGCAGCAGAGAGGAAAAACTCTTATCATTTTTCTCAGGAACAATATAAATCTTTATCTGTTAATGTTTTAATGTTTATCAGTTAATTATAGATCTTTATCCACATAATCTTTATCAATTAAGCATTCCAAATGCAAAATGTATTAGCACATATTCAAATTACCACACATTAATATGTAACCCCCCCCAAAAAAGATAAATTTTTAACATTTTCATTTAAAATAAAATAGCAAAGACTATCAATATCATATTTGCTCACATGATGGCATCATGCTGTGATGAAAGTCCTTGATTTGCAACAGCCAAGGGACTACCAGCAGTCTGAGAGCTGCCATCACGGCACTGAAGGCATGGGGATGTAGAGAGGGTGAGGAGAAAGAAGGGTGAAGAGAGAAGGAAGTATCTGTTTGTGAGGAAACAAAACAGCATCATCAGATAAAACAAAAAAGACTGTGCAAATACGTACTTAGCACCAGAAGGAAAAAAAAATGAAAAATGCTTTGCTGTACGCAGCCTCTGTCAGAGGAGTGACAGAACAGTGAGTAATTACTTAATGAGCTAAAGGAAAATGTACCAAACAGCTAACAAATAATACTTCTAAGAAACATTCCCAATTAATGTTGAACTGCCCTGATTATTTAGATGCAGGTGAGAAGAAACTAAGACTGCCTACATCCATATGCATAATACTTCCTTCAGAAGGCCCTGCATGGGCAAAAATGCCATTGAGTTAGATTGTAGGCAGGTGCCTGCCTGCATATAAGGCACAGTGTGCTCTATGAAAACACAACCAACTCCAGATAAAGATCACAGGATCATAATTCAGGGTGAGGGAATCTACGAGGCCCCTGGGATAACCACTTGCTCAGTGACGGCCATCAGTGGGATCAGATCAGTTTGCCCAGGGCTTTGTCCAGTCTGGCCCTGAGAACCTCCAGAGATGGACACTGCATAGACTCTGTGAGCAAACTCTTCCACTGCTTGGCTGTCCTTGGGGAAAAGGATGCTCCCTTGGATGCAAGATCTTCAGGCTACTGGTGGTTTTAAAGTGCCTGGCATAACAGTGTCCTTGTGTACACTCAGTATCTATCACATCCACGGTAAACTAAGGCAGAATGCCAGTGATGATGGCAGAAATGTCCACTGATAACATTATTCTGCTGTGGAGCTGAACCCTCATCTTCCTTGCAGGGGGAGGAAAAAGCGATTGAGTGTTGTTTGCCTGGAAGTTTTGAGTGTGAGAACAAAGTCCCCAGCACAGCTCCAGCACCTCTCCTGCTGTTTGTCTTTTGACACACTCGTCACACTCACTGTGCACACCGGCTCTGTGCTCACTGGCTCCCTTCCAGCCATGGCATCACGCTGCATCCACATCCCTCACACTGAACCTGCTTTTGGAGGACAATCCCGAGGGAAATATGCTTTTGCCTTGCCATGCCATGTTGTGGCAAACCAATGCATAATGATTAGCAACAACTAATCATTTCACTGCTGATCACAGTATAAGCCTTCTGAAAGCCTTTTCCATTGAAACTGAGTTTCTAAAGAACTAGAGGATGATGCTACCCCCACTGGTATATGGTTGTTATCTCTGATAGATTTTCCAGAATTGTGCTTACCTCAAATTATTTCAAGCAATTAAGTTCCACAAGTTGTCTTTTAATGGTAAGTTCTTCCAGAATTAAATTGATTTTTCTATCACATCAGTTCCTATGGGTCATAATCAGGAGAGATATCTGTTCCCCTAGGCACCACACAACTTCCAAGAGTTATCCTCTCTGGAGAGCTGTGTGATCTGCACCTTTGTGCATTTTAACTAGCGTAAGTAGCCATGCTAGAGACCGTGCAAGAAGGGCCAGGTACTGAGCAGGTTCATCCAGCTCAGTTGCAAACCCAGTACCTTTCCTTGATCCAGCAGCGTGCCTAGCACATGGAGTGTCTTCATTTACCGAGGGAGGACCCATCTGTACTAATACAGGGCAGAAGAATTACAAGCTGCTGGGGTACAATGCACCAATGTAATTAGTTCACTTGTGGCTGGCTCCTTGATTTAACTAATTGCTCTCCGTTATACCCACTGGCCCTAAGCAGTTGTCCCAGAAGGGAGCAGCCACTGGGGCAGATCTTGACCTGCCATGTGCATCCCAGGGGAGTGGCAGCACCATGCCCTCCCACTCCTCTGTGGGGCCATGGGAGCAAGTGTCCCAGCCCCTGGCCCCATGTCCCCTCCCAGCTGAGCTGATCCAGCAGGCATCTTTCCTCATTCCCATGTGAGGCTGACAGATTGGGCACTCTGCCAGCATCTGAGACACAATTATGGTCACACATGCTGGAAGTTGGAAGAAAATGTGTAGGATTTATTTTTGAGGGGGAAGAGAGGCAGGAGAGGGATGGGAAGGCTTTTAAGCCAAGGGCTCTGACAAAACAGGATTGAAAGCTATTCACCATATTTCATATAATTCAAGGCTGGATTGCATGCATGTGTTATTAGTTCTCAAAACCATTGTGTATGGCTATTTCTCCATCCTCAGCAAGCTTTTCTGGCTGGGAGGCCAAAGGAATAGTTGGTACAGAGCCAAAGCAGTTTAGGAATTTTTCCTGAAGGAGGGAGGAAGAAATGTGAAGCAGAAAGCAACAGCTCTTTAAGGGCAAAACAGCCTCTGCTAATATTTCCTAAACTTTCTGGTATCTTTCCCTCAAAACTCTCTCTTTTTGTAGCAAAACCTCCCCTTCCCCTCCCTCCATTCAGGGACAAATTTACATTGCAACAAAGTGGTCTGTGTCCCAGCAGTGCCTGACTCTCACCTTCTGGGGCAGGCATCACCCAGTGACAGGACTGCAGCAGCCAGGGATGCTCTGACAGATTCCTGGGGTCCTCACAGAGCAGCAGAAATACACTTCCACAGCTTTGACAGATGTCTTACACTCATCTCTTCAGCTTAGGAGGGAGGTGAGGGAGGAGGAAAAACAAGGAGGAGGAGAGCTGAAGGCTTTACAAAGACTATTCAAACAGGGGCTGCTTTTTTTGTTTTAAACAAGGCGAGAAATTAAGTAGGGCAAATACTTTAAATCAAAACGTTTATAAAGGTATAGCTTTACTTTAACCACAGCTTTATTTCTCTGTCTGTCTCACACCATGTTTCCATTATTGTCAGGAGAATGAACTGCATGCATGCCAAATCAGGTCATTCACAAATATAGAACGAACGTCTGTCATTACAGATTTACCACTCCAACAATGGCATATCCCTTCTGCCTATAAAAATCCTGATCCATTAGCAGAGCAAGCTCTCTGTGTGTCAGCCCTTTAACACTCTGAGCTCCTCGACAAACTGGACATACAGCATTCCTTCAGCATCCCGGCCTAGGCACTTGCTCCAAAACAATGACAGGACGTGTGGGTAATGTCCATCAACTTGGCAACAAAGCCAAATTTATTCATGCAAAAATTCACACCACGGTGAATTCTGAGTGAGCTCTGCACAGATTCAGGGTAAGACCCAAACCCACAGTGACCATCACCCTCTCACCTTCTTTGGAAATGATGTAAAGTTGCTGATGCACAGAGAGAACCATGTCTCCAAGTTCAACATCTAAATATCTTTTAAATCCCTCCAGGGATGGTCACTCAACCACTTCCCTGGGCAGCCTGTTTCAATGCTTGACAACCCTTTCAGTGAAGAAATTTTTCCTGATATCCAATTCAAACTTCCCTTGGTGTAACCTGAGGCCACTGTCACCTCAATTCCACTGCAGAGGGAAGGAGAGCCCAGGTCTCCAGACTGCCAGCTCTCTGCTTTGGCTTTGTCTGCCTCACGTGGTGTGAGTCAGCCTAATGGCAAGGTTCTTCCTCATACCTATTCAGCTTCAGGACAAACCTGTGCTGTACAAATATTCTCTCACAGGCAGCTTTGCCATCATTGGAAATTTCAAAATGACCCTAAACAAACGACATCTGGGAATTCTTTAAAATACAGCATTGCCTCAGTGCAAAGCCTGATTTTCCACTGTGGAACCCTGTCCATTTTATGCTAGGAAAAGGGAACTGTTTATATGGGGAACTTAGACAAGTAGAGATGAGGCTGATTTCCAGACTACTTAGGAACTAATCCTAAGTCTTGCTGAAATGCCCAAAGACATATTCATATTCCAATATCAAGATTAATTCCCAGATGAATAAACTGGCCTTGCCCCTCTGATTACACCAGCTTCTCACAGTGATACCCCAACTAATTTCTTACAGTGTAGAATATCTGATTTCCACTTTGGACCAACAAATGTTCTTCCGACAAGTACCCCAGTTATATATATAAAAAAAAAAATAAATACTAATAAAAAGAGAAAATGCATTGCTTTTCCAGGAAGTTGGTAGTGCATTTGAATCTGTGATGTGGAGATAGTGCTGTGCATTGTACAATGCAGCTAGTCTGAAATCCAAATTTGAACTTGAAAATCTCTATGGATTTATTTGCCATCATGGGGAGCAATTAGGCTTTCTCTAGTGGACAAAGCATTGCTGTTAGATTGTCACAAAAGCTAGAATCCACATTTCAAAGAGAACAGTGGATAAAGCACCTGTTTAAGGCACTGCAGTTGAACCTTTGTGGATTTGTAGTTTTATTTTAGAGCTTCAAAGGATTTTTCATTTTTAAAAGGAAAAGAAGAAAGCAAGAAGCCCGGGTAAAGTGTGCATTTACTGGCAACAATGACGGTGACCATGTACAATGCTTCAGCTAAAGCTAAGCCTCTCTACAAATCACTTATAATCTAATAGGCAGATTGCAGAATACAGAAGGGGAAGGGGGTGGGCAGGGGACTCAAGAACTTACTCAAGTTTGTTCCATTTCCTGAGGAAATCACAGGAGAATGTGACTCTTTAGTGAGGATTAAAAGGGAAGGAACAGTAGCATGGCAACTAAAGAGGGAGGCAAATATTGCACATGGAGACAGCATCACAGAAAAAGGCAAGGGGAAGCCAAATAGCCATGGTGTTGTCCGGGTAGCAATACCATGTATGGCCATGTGTGACAGAGCCCTAAGAAAGCCTTTGGGTTTCTTCCATGCCTTTCCTTCTTGTGTGCCAGGAATTAATAATGTGGTTGCTCTCGTGGCTGTCCAGCGGTTCCTCAAGCTTTCCCAACAGCTGATGCATACTGAGAGACAGGTTTCAGGACAGATTGTATTTGGTAGGTCCCCACGCACAGACACAGAGCAAGCTTGGCTCTAGGTTCAATGCTCAGTTCTGGAGAGGGCTGAAAAGCTGTAGGAATGGGCCCCAGAAGGATGCACTGGTTTAAACACCCTTATGCTTACCAGAGGAGAAGAGAACCTGAAATATTAATTCTTTGTAGAAATTATACAAGCAAGCCTCCTTAGATACAAAAAAAAAAAAAACCCATATAATAAACCCACCACAGCTGAAGAACTCAAAGGCTGCTCTGAGGGGAAAAATTTCCCCACATTCCTGAGGGGAAAAATACAAAGCTAAGGGGAGGAGCAAAGAATAGACCCTTCAGCTGCATCTTTGCAATACTTGATTTTGTACTTCCATGCCAATGCCACTCTTATGTGAAAGTCTTTGAAAAGCCACTAGTTTTTAGATTGCTTATCAGTATTTCTGATTAAACAACAAAATACAGTAAACAATACTAATAAGCTGTTTAAGCCAGCTGCAGCACTGTTAGGCTTATGAATATAAACAGACAGACCATTAAACCAACCAGAGGAGATCTTCCACTGAGACAAATGGGCGCTGCCTAGAGCTGATGACAGATGGTTTTAGAGCAGGTCAGGCATGTGGTATCTATGTAGCATCTTGTATCATATGGAAAGCAAATTTTCTTTCACGCGGTTTACTCCAGATGAAGAAAAAAAATCCTTTTTGATTTTATCACCACACCATCTTCTGATCCCCAAAGGTGACAACGAATTAGCATAATTTCTTTCCGATTCACAGTGATAACCTTCCACAGAAACACAGGAATGGGCGGTGAAAGTACGAAGTCTTTATTGAGAGCAGACATTTTAGTTTACTTGCAAATGGTTCTGCTTATGAACAACCCTCTCAGTTTAGCACAGACTCCCATTCTTCATCGTGTCCCTTGTAGCCCAAGGCTGTGCAAGTTAACTTTGATAGTGGTGACAGATAGAGAGGGGCAATGATGGAGAACACATCTGCATATTATGCATATCATGCTCACACCGCCTGGCCACTCTGCCCTGACACCACCACTGAAAGGACACTTTCTAGCTGTGGGTGTCTTTGCAGCACCCTGAGAAAGTGTTCGGTAAAGCAAAATTTTGTGTTGGGGAGCCATGAGATATCTGTTTGGTAGGAACTAGAAAGGAGATCCCTAACTCATTTCAGATGCTAATGAAGTTCAGTCAGTATTAGCTCAGGTCGGCGATGAACTCCTGACCTGGAGGGGAAAGATTCTGCTGCTGGTTTGCAATCCCTCAGAGCTGCTCAATCCCATGATAATGTCATTTCTGAAACAGCGCCAATGGAGCATAAAAGCAGCAGGCAGGACAGAAGGCATCAAATGCTAATAGCCACTCCTTAGCAGAAGAAAGAGTCTAATCCCTGGCTTTGAAAAGCACTCAGCCCCCACATGCTAAAAAGAGGCATGTGGGAGAGCTCTACCCTGAGTGTGCCAGAGGACGTGGGACAGCAGATGCACATGTACCTGCGAATATACTTTTTCTGAATGCATGAGGAAACCTTATGTTCCCAGGCTTCCCAAGGCACAATTAAACCAGACCTTTATTTCAAGGGCACTGCCAAATAAGTTGCTTCTTTGAACTTGACTCAATCAGGAATTGAAAACACGGAAAAGAAAATAGGAGCAAGCAACCGGATGAGCCTCTGCAAGAGAATTTAAGTCTGACAGATTTATGGAAACCTTGTTTCCATATGGATCAGTACTGCTGCCTCCAGAGCTCCAGCGGCAGCAATCAATGAAAACAATGCTAGCTCTGGCGGATGTCTGCATGGTGAAAAATCCCCTTTTATATATATATGTCTTTACATGGAAGCTAAGAAAATAGAAGTGCAGAGCTCTGGTGGCTTCCTTGTTCGTTTGCCACAGCTGGCAAACCACGTGGGGGGACACAGGGCTGTGCTCTGATGTACAGCTGCACTGGTGGGAGGAATCAAAAGAGTGAGCTGATTTACCAAGTTATGAAACAGTAACACACTCTGCATGGAAATGAAAGGAATTATATCCGTGCAGGCAGTGAGAACAAGGCTATGGGGGTCTGGTGGGAAAGCCAGTGCCATCAGATGTATGGTCATACAAAGTCAAAAGGATTTACATGGAGGGTGAGAACTCGTGTCCTGCTGTTGTATAAATATCAAGCTGTCTGTAACCCTATTACACTTAAACACCTGGCAGTGATTACAGTTTGAAACACACTTCTATCTCCATAAATCCCTCTCTGTGAGTGTACACACGCACATATGTACCTCAGCTTATTATGGAACTGCAGGAAACAACGGTGATGAGGCTAAAGTTGAGTGTGGAACAAATTCTGATGACATCAGTGGTCTAATACTGAGAATAAAGCTGGAAAGGACCATGGTGTTCCCCTCCGTCATCCATGCCTTGGGGGAATAAATTGCAGCCAAAAATGGGCATGGCCTGTGCTCTTCCTCCATTTGCCCTTTCCTGAATTGAGCATCTGCAAGCTTCAAAGAGGAAGGAAGTTTTGTTTCTACTGGTTGATCTGCTGAGTAAGAGGGAAAATTTGCAACTGAAGCAGAAGATAAATTAAAAAAAAAAAAAAAAGGTGGAACAACTTGATTTCCTAGCAATGTAAGAAATCAAATTTTAGGAAAATGCATCATCTTTGCAGGGGAAAGCACTTCCTTCTTTATCTAGATCTTTAATCATGTCCCTATTCCCCACCCTTGGCATCTGGCTGCGTCTTATCCTGCATGAAAGGAAGTTCTGCTTCTTCCAAGAAAACTTCCTCCTTCTGATTAATTCAGCAGTGCATCCACAACTTTCCCTGGAGTTTTTCCACAGGAAAACTAGGCTCAGAGATAACTAGTGCATCTCTGGCTCTATATAAATCGGAAGCTGGACATCCACAGCTGATTTAGAAAAGCAGGCGAATCCGACAGTAAACAAAGCACAAGGAATGATGCATGTAACTCTAAACAAACATTAAGAAGGCACCCAAGCATGCATTTGTTTTCCATAATGTTCTCAATCTCTTCCAAAATGCAAACCAAACCAAACCAAATGGACCAAAATAATTTATATCCATAGCTCTGTCCAGTGATGGAAATGTCAAAACCTGTGACCCATCCCTCCCCTGCAAAGTACTGGCAAGAGCTGAGTGGAACATACTGAACACAGTGTCTTCCACTAAGAAAAGAGCTGGTGTCTAATGACAAGGTTGATGCTTAGAGCTGGCATTGCAGCAGCCAAGCTGGGATCTGCCAATTTCTGCTGCTTAAGTATTTGACAGGAGATTTCACACACACTGGCAGAAAGGGTAACAGAGGTCCAACAGACAACAGAGTTAGTTCAGGTTTTCAGAGATCCAAGATGAACTTCTTGAGACGTGGGGCAACCAGCTCAAGTCCCCCAGGGCCCTTTTGGCCCTGAGAAAACTGGGAACAGTTGCAATTCTCTTCCTCAAAAGCATATTGCGATGATGACGGTATAAATTGGGATAGGATTATGGTTATGAGGACCATCTGATAGGCAGGCATAAGAGATAGTCAGGCACCCAATACATCTCTCTAGGTTATATAAATGGATCCCTGAGGGCACTGGGCATGAATAACTTATGAACTGCTAATGCATCTGCTTCATAACGAGAAAATACCATGAGTTTTTCAGTGGTGTGTGCATGAATATTGACACTGTAACCTCCAGAGTCAATATTCATGCACACACCACTGGTCCAGTTAGTAATGGGGAAAATAGCTTGTAGGTGCACATATGAAGTGGAAAAACTTGAATAAAGGGGATAAGAAAACAGGAATCCCCACCTGTATTTCAAATGGGAGAAGAGTATTATATTCCCTGTTTTGATTTGCTTTAAATAGTGCTGCAAGATGCAGCTTCAGGACTGTTTGTCCTGAAAGTAAATCCAGATAAACCTGTGACAGCAACATATGCATATAATTGCAGATGCAGACACAGAACTGACAGGAAAGAAGGAAAATCACCCACATTTCTGAATTGTCCCCCTTCCTCTCCTCCACAATTATATTTTTGTATGGTGGTTTTGCATCCATCTAATTCAAACATGTGCAAATGGGGTAGGCCCTAAGGCTCTAAGATAACCTGAGTGGAACAAAAACATATAAATGCACATGCAAATGGTATGGTAAGTAGCATATGTTTTAGATACTGCTGAGATCATATGTTGATATGAAGTAACAGAAACCTCTGCTTTTCATTGCAGGCTGTGCTCGCTACTCATAGGTAATCTATATAAAAATACGGCATGGTTTAGATCCATATGAAACACATGTCACTTGCACATGGCAAATATTCCAAGAGGGGAAAGGTTAAAGACAGAATGTACATGGAATCACAGAGACAAAATGGCTTTCCCTTTGCAATAGCCTTGCTTGCTTTTCCCTTGTCTGGTGGAGCACTTCAGGTTCTGCTCCTTGTATAAGGTTACAGTTGCTTTTTTAAAAAGTGTATTCATTTATTAATGACTGGTTACACTCCCTGAAGTCTGAAAATAGAAAAGTCACAAAGCAGAGAGTTGTAACCCAGTGCCAAGGGAGGGAGAAAATACAGATTCAGGGAAGCAGCATCACTTCCACAGAGAAGGCTGAATGCTGCTTTCATGCATGTAGTTTAGTTAATTCACTGGAACTTGCTCACTTGCTTGAGCCTAGCAAGGATGGCTTGATTGCTAAATTTCTACTGAGAGAAATTTTTTTTTTTTCCTCTGGGTGCTAGAGAATATCAGAAGAATAGCCTGAGTTTGATCACAAACAGAATTTAGATTTCAGATCCAAACAGTTGAAGACTTTGTTAGGTATCTGGCTCTAGCTCCAAATCTCTCCCAGCTACAGCCTGAGCTACAGTCATAGCACTATGATGAAATAGATCTGTTCACAGAAGTTTGTATGGAGCCCTATTCCACTGAAACTTGCAGATCTGTAAAATTAAAATGCTTTACAGAATGAAGTAATATTTTAAAATTACAGTTAAGAAGAAACACAAGAAGATTTGTGACAGTCTCCAAGGAAGCTGCTTAGACATCTTGAAGGAAACTGTTGCCTTCAGAAACCCTGAATTTTCTTTCTGAATGTTTTCTTGCTCTGCAGGACAACACTAAGTCTCAAAATGCTTTGTAAAACAGCATATGTATCTTCTATCCACTTCTAAGAGAAGTATAAATAAAATACTGCAAAGAACATATTTGTGCCTGCTTATATAATATACAAAACTCTTGGAACTCAGGAAAAGAAAAATTAATGTGACACTATTGGAAAAGAATGAAAGATCTTTCACTGCTTTGAAGTTATTAAGAGGCTATATGTATATTTTTTTTCTAGCTGAGGTTATGTTACATAAAAGTATATTAAAACATTACATCAAATGCTCGTTTTTTAATTTAGGAGAGATGGGTGTAGGCCTTTTGAAGGAACATTTGGAACAACAGTTTTCCCAAATATCATACTCCAACGATTGCAGTAGCATTTTGTTATGTTCTGCTATTCAACCAGGCCAGCTTACAAACAGATACAAGGTATATGTGGGAGTATTTTAGTCTGCTTTCAAAAACCATAGAACTTTGAGCCTAAGCTGTAGCATTTGCTTACTCTACCTTGATCACCTTCTCAAAACTAATTTTTTACTCAATGAACAGTCAGAACCAGACCCTCAGCTAATGCCAAACAGTACTCTTTTCATAATCTTCAGTAATTTTCATTTTTTGGCACCCCAGAGTGGCCTACTGGAGGAAGTCCATGTATTGGCAATTCAAAGCCTATTGACATTAGGGTTTGCTTTTCTTAGTTACCTTTTGCAGATTTTTTCGGAGCAGTTCACAGAGACCTAGGGATTGACAGACCACAGGCTGAAAACCGCATTTCAGTAGAGCTGCACCAGTTTACAGCAGCTTAAAACCCCGGGTTTTAAAGCTGGCCAATGGCAATCAAATTAAATAGCTGAACAGGAAGCGCTGCAGGAGGATTGCACAGCCGGCGCACAGTGGGCTTTGCCCAGCACACGTTTATGTTGGAAGGGTGGAATGCTGTTCCATCCCTCTTCTTGCCTCCGGCAATAAAAAAGTTCCTGCAAAACCAGAAGCTCTAATTTAAAATAAATTTGAGGTATAGTCACTCCTGGCTCATGCCTATGAGCTCCAACAGAGCTAGAATGAGTGGCCCGATACAGGTAATGATGGTCTTTAAGTTTATTGTCCTTTGTGCTGTGAAGACACCCTTTGAAAGCATCAGCCAAGCATGCCATGATGCTGAGGCTGCATGAAAGCAATTAAAAAGACACTGAGGTCCAGAAGCTGCAGAAAAAGCAGCTGCTGCAGTGTTTACTGATGAGTTAATGGTCAAGGCCATAGGTATGAGATCCACACTTTTCTCTCCCCTCTATTTTTCCATGCTCAGCCCTCACTGGCTGAGGTCTAGTGCACCACATCACCCTCAGCTTTTTATTATTACCGGTTTCTGGTTCTCCTCAGGTCCTGTGTAAATCTCATGGCCAGGTCTAGTTGCACAGCATCAGTCTCTGTTTCTACCCTGCTTTTTGTGGTGGCAGTGGGGACAATGAGGCTGATGATGGGACTGGCTTCCTAACTCTTTGTTCTAACCCTCATTCTTCCTCCCTTTTGCCTGGCTCTGGCTGCAGCCTGGCATTTGGCCTGCCCTGGTTTGTGGCAGGAAAACTCACCTCTGCTCACACTCAACTGCTCTTGCAGAATACATGACCACTCTTCAAGGAGGACCCGAGGTGTCTGAGGGGAATTGTGACTCAGGAAGAAGCTAGAATAGAAAACACTGACCAAAGGAATGCAAACAGGATGACCTGACAAGGGAGAGAGAGGTCTGTGCATGCAAAGCAGAAGTACTAATTAATAGGAAATGATGGCTAGAGAGGAATGGCCAGAGCAAATGGTACATGATGGGGGAAAAGCAGGAGGCAGCATTGCTGAAGCGATGGAGGCCAAGCCGCCCTGACGCAACCATGCTTGTGCGCGAGATCTGCCCCAAGAGGCTCCCAAAAAAGCACCTGGCCTTTCCAGAGCTGTGCAGCATGGAAGGATTTCCTAGTAATAGCACAAATTCAGGAGACAAATACCTCACCATTATTCTAGCATTTTTCACACCCAAGAGGATCTTTAGCTGTGGACCAGCAGTGGCACGGACTTTCGCTTCTTGATTAATCTTTCATACCATCTGCTCTCCCTCCACCTATCCATCATCATGCTGCCTGACTGATGATTACTTCAGAGTGCAAATCACCTAACATCATTCTGGCTGATAAATTATATATGAAGGACAAGGCATGGTGAGTAAGACTGAACCCAGTGACATCAGTTTATGTCTGAGGATAAGCATGGGTGTTCAGATACCCTAATGCCCGGCACACTTGAAAACAGGCAGATTAGATTAGATTAGATTAGATTAGATTAGATTAGATTAGATTAGATTAGATTAGATTAGATTAGATGAAGAGGCTCCAGTGGAGTGAGTCCTGGTTTACGCAGGTGTGAGTGAGATCAGAATTGGCCTTCATTCTGTGGAAAAATATCACCTGTTTATGAAAGGAAATTTCATGCACACGGAAAAGATCCTGTCCTTAATTAATCACATGGAAAAATACTAAATATATGGACTAATCTGCAACAATAGCAGCTTCTCTCTACACTAATATCATATTTGATGTATACACCTGTTTAGCAACTACTGGTGTTGGTTAATCACCTTTCAATCTGGGGAAAACCAGTCAACTTCATTTGTTTTGCTTTTTTCCAGTAACTGCATAAATGAAAAAGACATGTGAAAGAACAGCTTGAGCTGAACTGGAGGCTGGGTGAAGGGAATTGCTGACAAGAAACTCTGAAGATGGGCCCCTTGTGTTGAATGCCACTCCTTCCCAGGTGTCTGCAGAGAGAGCTGAGTGAACCTGTGGGCAACAAACACTGGGTGGAGGTGAGGAGTACCCACAGCACAGACACCATAGGCATTGTGGGCTTTCCTCTACAAGGCAGAGATGCTCACAGAAAGTATTCTGCTGTGGATTTATCTGCTTGCCATCACCCAAATGCACTGGTAAAGGATAGAACTGGAGAAAAGAAAGAGTTCTTCCATTGTAAGGGGAATAAGAAACAAGGCATGAACAAGGTTGTTACCATTTCTGATGCCTCTGGTTCTGCACCAAGCCCAAGAGGCTTTGTTCACCACGATAGGGCATATTTTCTTGCCAGTGTTGGCTAGGGCAGCAACCAAACCTGCTGGCTGGTCTGTAAAATCATGTGTCATGAAATTTCTAATCAAATCTGTCATCCCTTACAGGGCACTGTCCCAGGGTGAGAATCTGACTTGCCTAGAGCAAAAGCCAGAGAACTGCACCTCTGTAATGTTGCCCTCCTGGGGGAACAGACCTTTAGGAGAGGCCATCTAACACTGGGAAAATAAACTTCAGCGGGGACTAAGGACCAGCATCAGATCTATTCCTTTGCCTTCTCAAAAGTAACTCATTACAAATTAGTATTAACTAAAGGAAACAAAAGACAAAACAAAAGACATAAAACTTTCCTAATTCCCCTTTCCTCTCTATCCCGAGAACAAAGCCCACCTCCATGCACTCAGGTCTCCCACTGGGCAAAGGATGAAAGGAAGAGCAAGTCTTGGCTGTGTCCACAATATTTAATTCATCAGTGGAAGAAGTTTAGATGAACCATAGCTCTGAAAAATACCTAGAAATTCATTCTGGAAGAAAGCAGTATTCACACAATCTCTGTGCTAAGTACAAGCCACTTTTGTGGGGGAGTGGTGGGAAAGGAAGCTTGAAATTAGGCAAATTATTCAAAATACTATATCCTTCAGAACTCGAGGGAGATACAGAACGACAGGAAGAAAGACCCACTGGGGCAATAGGGCTTATTTCTGCTTCTCCTGAAAACAAAGAAACATCCCTGGATGCCTGCACTCTGGCTTTACACTTTCCTGAGAAGGAAAAGTGTGCGTTCAGGGATGCTCTGACAACAGTGGGAGTCCATTTTACACTACTCCGAGAGAACAAGGGAGGCTTTCTATGTCTAATCACATGGGAGGGATCTGTTCCTACATCCTGAAATGCTTCAAATAGTAGTTGTTTCTCATGGTATATACACTGGGTACAATTAATGTCTCTTATTGCAACACTTCAGTGATTCCCACCTCAGAGCTTGACTTGCGGCATTTACAAGAGAATTGTGAATAAGAAATAAAAACAAGTAGATGTTTTCTTCCAGTTCTCTTCCCCTACCCTAAGTAAAACTGTGAAACTAAAAATATGTGAAAAATATTGCTATCTGAACATCAGACTCAAACTTTCCTAAATAATTGAAACCAGCATATCTGAAAAACATTCAAAGTAAGTGAAACACATTTCAAATTTTGCAGTAGATGAAATTCTCAATCTATTTTTGTTTTAAATACCATTCAGATGGTTTTATTTTTCCTACTGAAGAAAAAAATACGGACTTCATTATTTAAGCTTCTGGTATCCAAAACTACCATAAAGAGTCATCTGCTTAGGACTTGCATTGCCAGTGGTTTGGGCCCTTATCCAAAATCACAGATTACCAAAGCAAATCAAGCCCTGCATGGGACAAAATGGAATGGTTCACTTTGAGAAAACATGTTGGTCTCTCATTGCACTAAATGTTAAATAAACCATCCCTGATTCACAAACACCCCACAACTGCAGTATGTCCCAAACAGACCTTTGGTTTGGCTTCAGAAACTTCAAGGCAGGGTGCCTGGGCATTCTGCTTGAAGGCAGGAGGTGTTAGCAGTTATTGTCACATCAAATATTTGCATCAGACATGGATTGCTAGCTTCAGCATTCTTTCCTCTACTTTTTTGTAGCTATGCATAGGGTAGAGTTTCTCAAAGCCTACGGTTTAATAGGAAAAAGGCCCGTATCGTATCAAGTTATGGGGCCACCAGAAAGAGAGAATAACTATGGGATTTTTCGGCTTGGTCTTATTTACTGAGAATAACCCTTGGCATACTAGCTTCTTCCTTGAGAAATGAAAGTAAAGACATCCATCTTTTTCCAGCCCTCTGAAAGTACAAATCTTGCCTGTGGGACACTTTCTTTTTGAGAATAGTGCTGCTTTAGGGTGACTGATGAAGAAGAGAGTTGGAGATGTGTTTTACATTAAGCACTTGATCTGGCATGAGTAGAGATCGTTTCATTGTGCCTGACTTTGCATCCTGTGACCATGGCCTGGCTCATGTAGATGCTGGTCTTCTTTCTGACACCTTTATTCTTCCAGCAAAGTGAAGCTGTCACAGGAGGCCATCGCTAGGGAAGGAGCAAGAGCTCTCAGGTGGCTGGGGTCAGGGAGAACAAGACAGACAAGTGCTGTCTGCTTCCCCCTCACATGGGAGCCTGTCTCAGGAGTACCAGGCACTGAATTAGCAGAGACCTCATCTTTCAGTTCATGTTGTCTAATGCAAGACCAGTGGGGCATAAAGTTTCTATTATCTATGTTTTAATAATGGATGAACCTCCCCTCCTCCTGCTCCAAAAAGCCCTATGTATAACCCCACACCAGGCAGATGACACAGCTGGTCCTTTGTCTGCTTGCTCCTTCCAGCTGGGTATCCAGTGCCACCTGAGAGGGGTGGGCTCAGGGCACATTTTGTTACTTACATTTGATTTCAGACACTGAAGGCTTCCCATTTTGAGCTCAGTTCTATTTAAGGGTGCTCATTTTGCATTTGTGCTAGCCCTGAGAATGACCAGGGGATAAAAAATGTGCTACCAAAGCTCTGCATTTTCAACTTCAGTACTTAAAATATCACTTACCTGTTGACCAACTATCAGGGATGCCAAGGAGTATTATTCTGACATGGACAAAAGTACATTTAGACAAGAGGTATCAGGTTTGGACCTCAATTCTAATGTCTTCCAAGCTGCATAAGGATGAACATTGAAGCAACTACTCTAAGGGGCTGGTCACTTTCTGGGTTTTCTGACTGCTTTTATCAGGACCAGGACACTCTCTCCTATGATACAGTTAATTTGGAAGTCCAGGTTATTAGCACAGTGTTAAGGAAAGGCCAGAAATAGTTGAGCAATTTGTCATTATTTCATAAAAGTGTTGCAGTACCAAAGAAAATTACGCGCACATTTTTAACTGAACGAACGCGAAACAGGCACAGAAGCATAGAGAGTTGGAATAGAAGGGTTAAGGTTGGTCTGTGGAGAATGAGGGGGAATGGTGAGGTGGGAAAGCACCAGAAGGAGCGACAGAAGGTTTTGCTGGTACCCAGCTCTGCAGGTCATCAAAATCACAGCACAGCCATGTGCAACTTCTGAAGAGCCCAGGTAGAGAAAACAATGGACTGCTGAAAAAGAGGGACAGCAGTTAAGAGACTGTGATGAAGAAGATGAAGAACAAGGCTGGAGCTCTAAGCACCCAGACACAGAGATGAAAAATTATGAGAAAACCGTAATGACTCTCAGAAGTAGGAAAGGATACAGAGACAAGAGTTCCTTTTCACTGTAAGCTCCTGAAGATTTCAAAAGGCTTGTGAATATGCAAGTAGAGGAGTATGAGCAAGTAAAATCTGCTTGCTTTATAATAAAATCATCTTTCTCTTTTGTGAAATTTAACTTTGAGCTTTGCTACAATTGTAACTTCTTGCTACAGAAAAGCAGCAAATACACTCCCTTCTAAGGCAAAACTCAAGTTAATGTGGTGGATTGGGCACATTTATAAAATTATTTCTGAATATTTAGAGCTTCAAGTATCTGTGCAATAACACTCTAACCTCCATCACCTAAAATTTCTAGGAAAAATACCCCACTATATATGAATAAGGCAGTCCTCAAATGACAAAGAAACCCAACAGGACTTCATTTGTTCTTGATTATACTTGATGGGACCAAGCCATAAACTTCATTTTGAGGCTCCAAATTCACTTCTTTATCTTGGGCCATGCATCACTTAAACAAAAATCCTTTCACTGCTGCCCTAACAGCTGTGGATTTCTAGTCCTGGGGAAAACACCAGAACATTTTCTACTTAACAGTTCATCCAAAAACACAAATAAAACTCATTTATTTGGTTCAGAAATGTCAATTCAAGAAAAGAATTATAGACCTGTCTTGTTTTCAAATACAATCTGTATGACAGAGGAATAATCAATAGCCTACCATTCCCAAAGCACATTGCTGAAATCATGTCCAATTTTCTGACTCTCAGAGAAAAAATTGTACACAGTCAATTTTAATAGTGAAATGACTATACTTATCTCTTCCAAAGAAGATTATATTATCAGAGGAATATAGAGAAGACAGAAATTGAACTTCTCTCAAGAAAAGCAGGACAGAAGGGAAATGGCACATGGCCAGCGGGAGATGTTACCACCTTAGTCCATCTGCACTCAAGAAAGTGACCTCCTTCCCTAGGACATTGGCTGTGATCCACAGAGAATGTCAACAATAAAGTCTAGACAGAAATCCTTCCTCTTTAATTCCCAGAGCTTCAATTTGCAATGAAGCAAATGTGACAACTATTGGATAAATGGTAAGATGGCTCTAGTACAAAGTACAAGCTCAGGTTGTTTCCCCCCGCCTTCAGCTGGAAAACCCCACACATCTGTTCAGAGGGAATTAAAAACTTCAGTTGTCTGTTACAGCTGAAGGCACAGCACCCTGTGTTCCTGGCACAGGCTGATACCTACCTTCCACTGCGTGGGAAGAAGTCAGACACAGTGTGCATCTCTAGCAGCAGTGCTGCCACAAAAACAGTGGAAGTACAGAAACTTTTTAAATGGAACATAAGAACCAGAAACATGCGAAGAGTGTTGCACTTCGCTCAAAAAGAACCTATGGTGCATCCATAAAGAAATGACCTTGGTTCTCAAGGCAAATCAACAGCAAATGCATTTAGAGAAAGTAAAAACATTAAACATATTCTATTCTCTCATTTAGTGGTGCAATTTACAGGGAATTGTACACACATTTCAAGTGATTTTCATTTTTGTGTTTTCGTGAGATGGGTCTGTGCTCTACAGCTAGATATCAGTGGCTGGACAAGCTCTTCACCCATTTCTCCAGCCACTCACGTTGAACATCTGAACAGGTTCAGATTTCACTTTGACCAGTTAAATGCAGATAGCCAAAAAATTTAACCATGACAAACAGGAGCAGGGTCCCTTCTTGGTTTTTATTAACTATTTTTCTTTCAGTAGAAAATTACAGGCTTATCTTGTATTTTGTTGATTTTACATAAGTTCAAGGGAAAGATGCAGTTATTATTTAAGAGGCTTATAAGGAAAATATTTAGAGGTTGTCTCCCTGTGAAGAGGTACCAAGTTAGAAATTTAATGGGGACATTTTCACAAGAGAGACAAAAGTCAGTGGTACAATCAATCATAAACACAAATTTACCTGTTGTCCTCTAAGTGAATGAACAGATAGTTTTGATCACCTTTTTATTTACCTCTACATGATCAAATTGGTTGAATTTGTCTGTGTCTCACAGTAGAAACATCTTGCTCTAATGTTGCAGAACTAAGTACTTATAAACATGACTTAGAAAAATCAGATACTTGGAATATGTAAATTCTGAGCATTTATACAAGTCGGTAAGTGCCAAAGCCAAATTACTATCTATTACTATTACTATTACTATTACTATCTGCTGTAGGCTTGTCTTGTTAGTCCAGGTATCTTTACATTGCAAAGTTGTGGGACAACTACCTAGAATTTTTAAGAGGTGCCTGCCTTTTCAGTTAATGGAAATGCTGTTAAGCAGGAAATGTAGTCAGTTCTTTCTTTCCTTAGAAGTCCAGGAAAATGAGGACAACTTCTTGATGTTCAGAGCCTCAGTACTGTATAACTCTCTAGAAAGTCTGTAGGAGTTATGAATGTGCAATAATTACATGGCTGGGACTTTATGAAGAGAGCAGTAACATTAGTAAAACAGCAAGGCTAATTTGCTATTCAGGGATTTTTTCCCTAAGTCATATTTAATTACTATCCTTGTTTCCTTGCCCACCACTCTTTCCCCTCTCCCTTCCTGTCTGAAGAGCTATGGAATTTGAACGCTAAAGGAGAAGCTGATTATGCTGCATGCTGGCACTGAGCTGTCCAGGCTATACACAAAAGATCATGAATAGGCAGGCGTGTACTTGCTCTAAATATAGTTCAGACGCTACTTAGGCATTTAGAATCAAAGATCTGCTACTAGCAACAAGTCCTCCAGAAGCGTGCGATTTGGCATGCCTGGAGCTGTTAAGTGGATGCAGGCAAAAAACTGCTGAAGTTATGGGGAAAGAATATGAAGGGTGCTAATTGCCATCTGCCAATGCCTCAGAAAAAAGGCTTTGCGATAGACTTTCAGCATGGGAAAATGTAATAGCAGCAACAAAGTGTTTACAGGAGAATACATCTAACAAAGCAGGAAGCGCTCAGACTTAAGAGACACCTGGCAGCAGAGGAAAATGCTTCTGTGCTATGAATCAAACATTATTGCTTCTGCTCCAGTGTGCATCTGTTACTTTTTATTCTTGAGGCCCCATAGTTATATGGTCCCCTCTCTGATATAATAATTGGTGAAATAACAACAAGAGGATGAAATAACACAGGATGTTTTCTACATCCTGTGCCAGCATTTCTTCTGGCAATTGCATTTTTAGTGGATGGTTGGATCTGAACAGTTACAAACAGCAAGATACTCTATGCCCATCTTAGACCTCGACTCTGACAGCTTTGCCACAAATTGGATAGCCTGTACACAAATCAATGCTTTTCCTCAGTGAAATAAGAATATTTTAAACTGTCTGAAGTATACTCCTGATTGCAGTGATTGACCTTTAAAATAACCGGTAGGGATATTACCCTTTCCATGCAGGAACTTCTGGGTGCCTCAATTTCCCAGTCACATATGCATGCTGCAGGGTGTAGGAAAGGAAAGAGGAGACCAGCTGGGGATGTTTGCCAGACACTCTCCTTAAAAGACTAAAGAGTGCCTTGGCTTTATTACATGACAAAATTACCTCAGAAATACAAGATTGTCATTTCAATTTTTGCCCTTGACTTACTGAAATGTTTGTGTAGCTTTTTAATTTATTACAAATAATGTCGACCTTTAGCCTGTAAAGTACAAGGTATTTCCCAGGTGGAAACATGCTCAAGCTGTAAGTAGCACACGCACAACAATTCACGTGATTTTCAGGCTGTCAGATTGACATGTTCGTTGAGTGTGCTCCTTTTTTGACTGACATGTTCAGTAGGTGTTTGTCAGAACAGCCAATTGACAGATGGACCACTTCTACCCAGGTGTCACTTCCAGGAAGAAATTCGGAGAACCTTAATATTTCTGGGACTGGTCACTTGAGAAATCATATCCTCATTGCATTAAAGCATTGCATAATCAGAGCTACATGCACTCAGGCACCTAAGGTCCTCTTGAGCTCCAGTGCCATCCACCAATAAAGCCAGCAGCTGCCTGCTCTTCACATAGGCCATCCCAGATCCAGCTGAAGCTGGCCCAGCCCTCACCCCCTGGCACAAGTGAAAGAACCCCAGACTAAGCCAGGATCTGGCACACCACAAGAGGGAAACACAAACACATGCTTGGCCCACACTAGCAGTGGCTGCCAGGGGGAAGTTTCAGGAGGTCCAACTGTGAGCTTAGCTGATGACAAATTTGTGACAGGGTGGAGAAGACTGTGCCATTGCAGCAGCTCTCACAGCCTGCCTTGCTGCCTCCATCTCCAGAGGTAGCCAAGTCGTATGAGAACTTGCCCAAAGGAGATGGAGGACACAAACACCTGTCCTTTTTTCCTGGACACAGCTTGGAAGGTTTTTTCCTCCGCTAAGCTGAAGGATAGGTTGATTTCATGGAGATTATCAGGCCAAACCAAATTTGTTGGTTTTATGTGATAGCTGACCCAGGTTTTTGTTGACTGAAGGAGTGGGACTCATGGGGCAAGAAAAGCAACAAAGTCAAGCTGCAGGGACATTCAAGAACTATGGATGAGCATGGCATAGAGGCCAAGATAGATCAGATTAGATAAAACAGACTGGATCACAGACTATTGGAGAAAAGAGAGGATCTGAGGCAAGTCTGGGAAAACAGCCTAGGAAAAAAAAAAACCAAGTTCTGGTATAGCTGTGCTCTATCTGAACAGAATCTATTTCACAGAAGAGGAAATTGCCTAGCAATTGTCTTGAATGCATAAAGAATGGGCAGATCACAGCTGAGCCTTTAGAAAATGCTTTAGACATGTTCTAAGCCGAAGACAGACAAATGTAGGCAAACCTGAAGCCTGACACCCAAATACTTCTCCCTTTCTCATCAGCAAGCCTTTAATGATGCAAATGGAATGGATGCAAATACTATGACTGCTACATGAAAGTCATATTTAAAATACCTTACATTCCAGTTTCCCTAGGAGGATTTTACCAACTCCCACTATTTAGCTCCCAGACCTTGAATTTGGGAAATATTTTAGACAGGTTCATACTTTGCAATTTAAGACCACGTCTCACTATAAGGAAAATTCTCTGTTTTCAAATGTTTCCACCACTGGAAGATAAAAAGGTCCAACAATTGAATCAACATGAAAAATACTATATTCCTCCATAATAGCATAAGCCAATTGAATCAACCATTCTACTTTTGGTATTAAGTTAAGAAAATTAGGTTTCTTTTAGGTCAAGAGGGAAACAAAGACACTAATATTACAGTGAGGTATAGCTGGCATTTTATTTGACTTTACAGTTGCTTTTCTCCTGTCTTTTGAGAGGCATAGGAGATTTAGGGATGAAGAAAATCAAGTCTCACTTCCTATAACAGAAGTGTCATAGAGTACCATCCAGTATCTTCTTAAGGAGCAAAACAACCTTTATTTGGCTACAGCATATCTCCATGAAGATATACAGACCTGAAGACGAACATGAAGAGGGTGCAAAGCAACTCCTGCCTACTCCATCATTTTGAGGAACTCATGGTCTTGACCTCCCTCCAGCTCAGTGAGGCTGGCAGGAAAGACTGGTGGGAGGACAGGAACAGCTGCATCTTTCATATGAAAATAGAGCCTCCAGTTGAAGAAAGCAGCTTCTAGGAGATGTGCAGCAGTCCTGTATATTTCCTTAAGTGAAGATCTTACATTGTTTTTTGAGATTCTGACACTGGAGATTTCCTAAAGCTGATTCAAACATTGAAGACTCAGCTCTGGATATGGTTGTATTTTTACACATGGCTTCATAAACAGGCGTGATCTTTTTTTTTATTAGTCTCAGGGCACTTCATCAATGCCTTTGTCACCTGCAGATTAAGCTAATGCAATGCATTGTAAAAGGCTGTTAAATTCAGTCATCCTTCAGAAACATCTTTTAGCACCTGATACTGACATCAGGCCTTGTTTCACACAAAGAGTGAATTGTATAGTCATGATCTACAGCAAGGTCTCTGACAATTCCTAGGGTAAAACAGCATCCAATACATTGGCATATGAGCTCCTAAATAATTTGGGACATAGTCAAAGAACTTGACTTTTCTAAACTTCATTTGCTGCTATATTACCTGTCACCTCTGCTGATACATATAAAGAGGCCAGGGACCTGGGTGACATGAACTGGTCCCATAGGGCTTCTAGACACTTTGTGGAGGCCCTCCGTACTGGGATGTACTCTGTTGTGTGTGTGAGGAGTGGGATTACTTCCAAAATGTTGGTAGTGCTGGGAGTGTTACTGCCTCCCAGAGCAGTATTTTCACAGCATGGGTGTGTGCTGCATACACGGCAGCGTGACATCAAAGCTTCTCAGAACAAAGTTTTAAGGTGCAATGGTGTCCTCCAGGACAACACTGAAAGATATGTGGGGCAGAGGGAACCAACCCTGCACAGCCTGACCCATAGAACCTCTACACATATTGGGAATAGTCCCAGAGCCCTGAACTACAACTGGGCAGTAGAGGGTTACACCAGATGAGCTTGCTTACCAGTGATGTGGGTTCTGGGGATGTTTACATTTGCAGACCTCTTTGTTCAAGGTAGCTTAATCTCATGACTTTTTAAAAAGATGCTTGCAACCCTAGAGCAAAGCAGAGTCCTCAATCCATCACAGAATGTTCACTTTTACAGCTGACAAGAACTGAACTTAGGATTTCAGATGCCACCTCACCTGTGCCAAGTACAGGGGGACAATCACTGCCCTGGTCCTGCTGGCCACACTATTGCTGATATAGGCCAGGATGCCATTGGCCTTTTGGCTATCTGAGCATATGCTGGATTATGCTCAGCTGCTGTCAGTCAGCATCCCCAAGTCTTTTTCTGCTGGGAAAACAAGGGTTTGCTTCCACTGAAACCCACCTGGATTCCTTTCTTTCTATTTGGCTTTGCCAGACAGGCAAGACAGCAAAAAATAACAACAAATCTTATGTGAAAAGCTTGCAAGATAAGAGAAAGATTTAGGGAAAGTGATGCACAAATGAAGATGACGAGTTACTCACACAGTAGCCCCTGCAAAACAGCATTTAAATATGATAAAAATGCAGTCACATGTACTCTAGGCATAGAAAATAAAGGTCACATCCCATTTGAATGCTCATATATGGGTAACTTTGCTGGTAAATCAAGATGGGTTCACAGAAAAGCATTGGAAAATAAATCTACTTGAAAGATATACGTGCCTCGATCAATTCTTAGACTAGATGGAGGGGGTGAGAACGGTCAATATCCAAAGAGAAATTTAGCAAGAGAGGCCACAGGCCAGAACAAAGTCTCAAAGGTGTGGCTAGATGCAGCAGCACAAAAACTAAGATTCAAGCTTCAAAGACAAAATATTATATCCATGTATAAATTTATCTTATAACCTGGGGATGGCAACAGTGGGCAATTGTTGAAGAGCAAATCAGCTGTAGCTGGTTGTGTTATTTTACTGCAGGCACTCTGAGTCACACTTCTGACCATATCCATGCCCAGAGAGCCAGTTACGGCTTTGAAGAGATGTAAAGGAGTGTTGATCCATACTGGGAAGGTGTTAGGGGCCAAAACTGCATCTTCTGTTGCTGTGGTGTGACAAAATGCCACACAAGACATTGGCCCTGAGTCAGGTATTGTTTATGTGTTCTGCAATAGCTGAGCTTAGCTTAAAACTTAAAAAAGATGGGTGGGTTGAGAACAGGAGGACAGATGGACATCCTCTCATTGCAGATGGAAAAATGAACTGCAGGGCAAGGCCACAGCCAAAGTGTGTGATGGATGGAGTACACCATCACAGATTTCTCTCTCTCATGCTTCCACTCATCACCTAATGTAGGTGGATGGACAAAGTGCTCTCATGCTTAGCAAGCAAAGGCCTCCCATGAGCAGAGGTTTGCTCTCCCTCCCCTCTGTAATAATTCCTCGCAACACCCCTGGGACAAAATCACTGCCCTCATGCAGGAGACTGCAAAGCACAGATGGGCACTGCTCCACCACTGCACCTCAGTGCTCTAAGAACACTTTCCACTGTGCTCTTAAGGCTGATCTTATTTATTCTGCCTGACTTTGAATCATACAAACACACTTGATCTCCTCCCTCCCACAGTGCATGCTTCATTCAAACTCCTTAAAGATGGTTGTTAACGCAAGTGGCATTTTTAGAACTGCACTGTATGGGTGGTGTGTGCTCCTCCAGCACGAGCTGCTTATCAATCACTTAATTGGGATGTCTTGGTCTTCACCCAGATGGTCCCTTTCAGCAGATAGCATTGTGTTTTAAAACTTCGGATAATTATAGCCCTGTAAATGGAGAGTGCAAGATTTGTTGGCTGCAGCCAGCTCATCTTTCTTCTGTAACAGCCTCATTGTCTAGTCATTGCCATATTCACAATGGGATGAGATCCTTGCAAATGGAGACACCCATTTAAAGACTCCTCAGCTGGGTAAACAGTAGCAGGAACCTAGCTGATAGTAACTCCAGAAAGGATTAAAATCTATTAGTAAGTTTGGCTCTGCTGTTTTTCTTTCCCTCCTTCCCTAGGCACACAAAGTAGAAGGGATGAATCTAGCATCTATGTTGCTCTGCTAGCTGATTTAAAACATATTTAAAACCTGCTTATGCCGGCCAACAATACCCTGTCAGCACTTTGCTTTTTATTCTTTTTAAACAAAACCAATTAAGAAGAGTCCTGAGGGAAATGGGCCCATCATTTCTCTGTGGTGAAAATGCAGCTTCAAGCAGGACTCAGGCATTTTTGCCAGCACACTGCCTTCTCCTCTCCGATCAGCCAGCAGCTCAGCTCCACTCAGGCTTTCCGGGCTGTCTCCCGCCTGGCTCCCCTCATCCAGGGGGGCTGTGGCAGCTCTGCTGTGCCTGGGCAATGCCACTTTCCTCCCCTGTCCCCTGGGCACCAGCAGCGACTCCATGGAGCCGCTGCTGTTGGCGTCAGCTCATGCCCTCTGCATCGCATCACAGCACAGAGGGGCTGCCTGGCTCTGAAGTTTAAAAATTACCTTTGTCAAAGGGGAAGATTAATCTCTAAACAAATGGATGGGAGGCAATAGTAGAGTGCTGACATGGCGTATGTCTTTCAAAGACAGAGTTAATGCACACAAGTGAAAACAACTGCTATTCAGATTCTGCGGAACTCTCCAGCGAGGGAGGTCTGGCACCCTGGGCTACCCTGGATACAAGGTGCCTTTGTTTAAGGACACCTCAGTTAAGGAAAAACTCAAGTAAAACACAACAGTTTAGAAAATAAAACATCTCACTCATTTTGTTAAAAAAAAATCTGAATTCTTACTTCTTACAGAGGTTTGATAGGCCAGGAAAAAATGAATGTGCTGCTTTTTTACTGCTTTGCAAGCCAGATTCCCTGTAAGACTGCATGTATGGCTGGAGAACAGGCTGTACCATGGGAGTCAGAGGGAAAGCAATTTTTCATCAGCCTCCATCTTTGTTTACAATTTAATTTGTTTAGGAAAACACCTATCCATAAAAACATCCACACAACAGAATTAGCACTTCATTAGTTTATGAGACAAGAAACCCCAAAGCTCACTTCTGAAACCTTAATGCAAAACCACAGGACATGAAAATCAACAGAGATATTTTTAAAGTTTAAATAAAATGTTTGTTTTGTTTTGGAGCATATGCAAAATTACAGGCCCTGCTTGCCATTTAGGCAGAAGGTTTAAAAAGTACATTTTCCCCTTCCATTCAAGACACTGCTAGAAAAGATTACTTAATTTAGGCATTGACTTTTTCAAAAACATGTAGATAAAGCTATGAGTTAACCACAGTGTTTAAGTGGCAACCAAATATACTCAGAAATGGTGTATTAGGGCTGGGCAGGAGAATGTTAACAGAGCTTTCCATTCAAATTTCTTTCAGCAAAACCTTCTCAGTAAAGCTGCGTGCACAAATTAACAATAGGTGGCTTTTGAGGCAACAGTTTGGAAGGTCACCAGAAAGGTACTGACTTCACAAAGACTCAAGTATATGAGTAACTCCTCTGAGTCAGTGTCTTGTCACACAATGCACCGTGCTAAATTTGGGCAGGAACTGGGTTACAGGCTTCAGATTTTAAAAGAGTTTCAGCATGATCCATCTCTATTCCTGCTGTCACAAGTGACCACGCTGACTGCACCTTCTTGGCCAGTTCATGTGAAACACTGAGAGCAAAACTTGAGGGACTGCTCAGATCTATGGGTTCCTGCATGGCATTTATCTCAGCAGCATCTTGGTGCCTCCCACCAGTGTATTAAGCAACATGACTAACATCAGTCACATATCTACTCCCATCATCTTTTCCCTGAGGTAGAAGCGCTCACAGGAGACTTTTTCATTTTGGACTACGAGTGCACGTGCACGCACTTGCACTCGTGCCTGGACCTGGCTAGCCAATGCTGCTTGTGTGAGACTGAAATCCAAAAAGTGAGGAGCAGACTGCAACATCAGTTATGATTTCTTAGCTATATCAAGGACTTAGCTGGAGTTTTTGCAGGGAGGAAGCCTGCAGGCTTGTTTATTACTGTTCTGACTTCAGTGGGGCTGGTTACCACTCTTAAGTCTTTGTGAAATTGCAGCCTTGCTTCTGAACCTCGTGGCTCATGCCATGTTTCTGACACTGAAAATAATCACTGTGTTATCCTTTGCATAGTATTGTTTCATAATTACGGTATCTTTACCGTAATTATATTATTTATTTCCACCAGTAGAGGAAAAAGGAAAGTTAAGGTTTCCTCCGCTATTGTTCCTGATTAAACTATTTGTTTACATAACATTGGAAAATTGCAACAAAATCAACTAGAAAAAACAAGCTGCTCCAAATGAAAATACAGCTTTTTGCTTAATCTCAGGATTACATTTCATTTACTTGATTTAAACAGACATGCTTTACTAGGAGCAACACAGTGAAATTTGTTCATGGCACATGCTAAACAAAACAAGCTCCCTGTAGGATAAAGAAAAAATGTTTATCTAAAAACAAAGGGGTTTTTATTGTTGCTCATTCAGCTCAAACAGCAATAAATTTAAACAAACATAGCATTGACATCGCTTGCTACTCATAAAATGTTGATGTTTGCCCTGATAGCCAATTAATAGAATAAAATCCCTGTGTTTGGTTGATCACTCAGTGCATTATCAAACATCTTTTTTTCTCAGTGATGAGGTTGCTCCCAAACTAATGGAGTTATTTTATTTCATTTTGAATACAATAATGTTAGACTAATAATGTCAGTAATTGAGAGTGGCAGCTGAGGATATTGGATAGTTGCATGCAATTAAATAACTTTTTAATATATCAGAATTTTATCAACAGTAGCATATATTTCATTTAATCCTATCCTGACTGGTTTGTATTTCACCTTAAATATGCAAAACAAGCTTTTGGTTACTATTGTTTTAAAGTACTTCTGCAGACGGCAAATTTGTTACTGCTCACTAAAACACGCAGCTGATTTCTCACCCATAATTTGGCTTGGATTTTATTATTTCTAAACTGATACAGCTCTTACACACCGTATCTGTAAGCAAACAGAAAAAATCCCAAGATACCATCACAGGAAACAACCTGGAATAAAAAGAAAACCAGGAGAATTTAGCAAACCCTTGCTATTCTCCAGCACTAATGAGGCAGAATCTCCTCCAAATTAATAAGTAACAGTTGACTGTCTGGAAGAGAAGAGGGAAGAGAAAAGTGAGGACAGCGACTGCTTTTCTTAAGCAGGCTGAGACCACTATTTTGCAGAAGTGTGCCAGAACTGACAGCTTTCACCTTGACACCTTTGCATTCGCAGGAGGGTGCTGGTCAGAAGCTCCAGCTCCGGTCATCCCTTTCTCTCTCAATCAGGCACATACCTCTTGCCATCATTTTGACTTTCAGTTTTATGAATTAAAAATGCTTCAGGGACTTAAGGGCTTTATATAACCTTCTGCAATGATGAGACCTGTTAGATACAGTCAGGCTGACCACTGACTTGGACAGATCAGAGCTGGGCATTCAGACTGCATGGGGTGACTGATTTCATATGCAGTACATGCAAAGCTCACCAGAGCTTCCCTGCTCTGCTCCCCCCTCGCACCCCTGACCTCAGCTGCCCTTCCCTGACTCACCCTCACAGGAGGCCCTTGTAAACAGAGATAAGCAAACTTCAAAAAGTCCAGATTCTGTTTGGGTAAGTGCCTGAAAGTTCAGAAACTGGCCTGGAAACACAGTGAGAATTGGCTGTCTTGGGAGGCAGCCAAACATTCTCCAGTGAGGCTGGGCTATAAACACTTCAAGAATAGCCTCTCTCATCGTATTTTGGTGGTATTTGTTTCTCATCCTGTCTGGCTGGGAAAGTGAAGTATCACAAAAACAAAAGGGCTCAGGAATAAATCAACAGGCCTGCTTCTCTCTGGTCTTGTGCCCGAGACCCAGGCAATGAGGGAGCAGCGCTTTCTGCCAGCTTTGCCCACGTTGCACACACCATGCAAGGGCAGGCAGCAGTGACATGGTGGGGGTCTCTGGTTTGGAACTGTGAGTACATGTTATGGGTATGCCAACCAAAGGCTGTCTGCCACGCATGACAGGCCTCATTCTCCTTTACCTCATGCCTGATACCGAAGCTAAGCCAACAGAAAACTGAGATAGCAGGAAATAAAGAGGAAGGTGACAAATTTTGCCAGGTCAAATTTCCTATGCCAGCTCACTGTGGTGGTGAGACATGTACTGGGACAGGGGCAGGACTTTGTGAAAATGGGGACAGGAGAAGGAGGGGCACCTATCCTGCTCAGCAGCAGCCAGCGATATATGTGAAACCACAGCCAGAGACCTTGAACGTTGAGTTAAAGCATCTTTGCATTGTATGGAAACAAACACTTCTCTGCTTTTAGGAACTGAGATGAGTCACCATATTCATTCAGCCTACAGTCAAAACGAGTTCTCCTCTCTGAAGTTCCCTCCCAGCTCAATCTAGGGCATCATCAGCTCAGAGCACATATTCTAGCGTGGGCAATGATCCGAATGAGCGTAACCGCATCCCTCCACCTTGGGGCAAGTCACACCACGTCCCCTGCCCACGGCACACAGTCACCATGAGTGGCGGCACACCAGGGAGGATGCAGCTGTCACCACGGAGGAGGCCAAGGCAGGACTGCAGAGCGAACAGAGCAGAGAAAACAACAGCCCTGGACAACAAAGAAATGCTTGCAGGAAGAGGGGAGTGTATGAAACCTGTCTGGTGTGTCTCACGCGTGGTTGGCACCAGAGGTTGAGCAAGACGCCTGCGAAGCACACGCCTGCGATCGGTGTGTGGTTTCTCAGCAGTCCGGGGGCTCTGCAACCACCTAGAGTGGTGCAAGCCTGTGTGGGGAGGATGTCACTGTTGCACTGTTTCACCCCAAAATGAGGCCTGCCTTCCCTTTCCCTCCTTGCTCCAGACCTAAGTCTCCTTTGACTCTCTCATCTGAGCCAGTCTGACTTGGAAATCTGGAAGAAAAAAACAAGTCAAAAAAGCCTCTGAAACAAGCAGTTTTCTGACAGCTTGAACCTTTGGCTCTCTTCCTGCAATTAGGACATACATATGTGCTCTGACAGCACCTCTGGATGGTCCTCTGTCCCATCTGGAATGGAGAGTGCCATGTCACCCACTCCAGGACAGCCAGGTCCCAGAGCCAGTGAGAGTGTGGCCTTCCTGGGATGTTTTTCCCAAGCTGTGTGCAAGATGGTGACAGGAACATGAGTGCCATGGACAGCAGTGCTACCCTGATTCTGTCAGTGAGACATGGAAGCAAAGCATTGCTGCTGGCAGTTCTCATCCTCTGCTCTTGATATGAGCATCACCTCCTGGGTGACAAGCAAGGCGGTTTTGGGCTTCTGGACCCTGCACTCTCTGCCAGGAAACCAACTGGTGGGTCAGGCACATGGGGTGCCAGCACTCCAGTGATGGCACCCACTCATCACCTCTACTGGGACACCTGACCCTTCAAAACAAGATCCTAATCTCGCCTGCCTCTTCTGAAGTGAGTGCTTGAGCTTATGGATGAGAGGAGCTTGTGGTGAGGTTATTTATAACTGCAGCAGCTTCTGCGACAGCAAATAGTAACAGTGCAACGTGAAACTGAGCCAAGCAAAAGTATTTTTCATTGAAAAATAGATGACAGCTTGTTTATACTATCGTAGGGGAAAGGATTATGAAAACGAGCAGCGGTGGCAGCAGGTTTTCAAAGAGCAATATCTTGACTTGGGTTGTTGGCCCTCATTTGGGGCACCTGCCAGTATTCCACAGCAGCAGGAGTCCAAACTTTTGTCACTGCTGAGCAGTGAGCCCAGTAGTACGTGGGGTATGGAGAGTAGGGTCACTCAGTGTGGCTGTGCCACCCCAAAGAGCACTTTCAGGAGGTTGTGGTGAACATAGAGGGTCTCAGCCTTGTTTCTGACCCAACACAGGCACATCAGCCTCAGCCCTTTCATGCAGCCCATAAGGCTCTCTGCACAAAGGAACATCCCTGTTTCAGGACAAAGATGTTCCCCAGCTGCATTTGCAGGCAGAAGGCTGCTGATCTTGGCCAGCCATCTCTGCACCTCCAGGTAAGATGTTTCTACCATCTCTGTACACTTAGAGAGATGGCAGAAACACATCTGCCCCCACCTTTATCAGCTCCTCTCTTAAACAAGGCTATTTACTCTCTCCTGCCTCTGCAGCATTGGGATACTTCAAGATCTGTGGTTATTAATACTACACAAGGAAGCAGCAAGGGTTATCTCATTACTTGTTCATTCTTTGATTTAGCAACCTTCCCTTGATTTGAATTCACAGCCCTGGAAGTTGGCTTACCAGGCCATCTGATGAGGAACACAACAGGAAGATATCACCATCGCGGCATTACTCCCCCTTCCCTCCCTCCGGCACGGGAGGCCATGTGAGAGGAAGCGGGTTGCTCGCACTCCTCCAGCTGAGTCAGGCTCGGACTGCCCCCACGCCTGCGCCCACCCGGCATCACTCACCCACCTGGCACCACCCCATGGAGGTGAGCGGCTTCTGCACCTACGGAAAGGAGAGTGACGCTGAGCACTTCTCCATAAGAGGAAAAATCCATGCACAGATTTAAATCTCCTGTTACAGTCAACTGATGCCAAGAGAGGGAACTATTTTCTGTTACCTCATAGGCTTCTGTGCTCAGTGCACTGCTGTCAGAGCCCTCCCCAAAGCAGCAGAGTGACCCAGCCGGCTTCATGCAATGTGGGAGGAACCAGAGGCCAACTAAGAGATTACTTATTTAACCTGTGCTCCCACCCAAAAGGAATGTAGAGCTGGGGCTGACCCCCTCCCAAACCTTGCAGGAGAAGATCCCTCTGAGTCCCTGCTGGCCCCAGGGAGAGGCAAGGCTGAGGCCAGGGTCAGGCTGCAGAAGGGAAATATACCTGAATCTGCAGAAAGGAGGGGGCTCCTCTTATTTGGTAGCCTGTGTGTGAAGTGATGGCATTTTTCCAGTGGCTGTTATGGGAATTTACAGAAAGGAGATACAAACTGATGAGGAAGCCTTTTTTTTTCTTCTCACTGTGGCAGTCATCCTTGTTCCATGAGACACCTTTGAAAATATATTTAGTGTCATACTGCTCTATAAAGTGAGAAAGCATTTATCATCTTCACTTAACAGTCAGGATTTGGCAGAAGCAAAAGATCAGGTTGTGCTTATATATATATATATATATATATATAGGTATTTTTTAACTGACTATATTTTGGACATCTCCATTTATGAGGGCCTGGCTTTAGCCAGCTCTACTGTTACAGTTCTTTCGGAAAGGGAAAGGGAAAGGGTAAGGGAAAGGGAAAGGGAAAGGGAAAAGGAAAGGGAAAGGGAAAGGATCACACTTGAAGCAGACAGGAGTACTGACACATCTTCCTGTGCTCCTTCATGGTCACTTGCCATCTGCTTCACAAAGATGCTGGACATAGCTAAGAACCCTCCATCATCCCCTAGTCCCTTGGAGTTCTTATGAGGCTGAGAAGTGTTGAAGGATTGACCCAGGAAGATTTCATTTCAGCTCGTGTAAGGGAAGGTCATCATGGCTGTGGATCTCGCCAGGCACTGCAGCAAATGCTGAGGTCAGTGAGGAAGATATGACAGTGTATTGATGCTGTGGGACAGGCATTCCCAAACTGCAGCTTACAGCCTGACAGAGGTCTCCATCAGGGACCCTGCTGGACACTGTAGAGGGCCTGAAGTGCTCCCACATCGAAATTCTCAGGAGAGTGGCTGGGAACACTGTTTTCCAAATCCCTCCTTGTGTTCTCACAGCAAGTAATATCTGTGAAAGCCAGAGGGGAGCTTTGTGTTAAAGATTAAGGGTTCTCCTAAGCCAGTGAGCCTCTCAGACCAGCAGGATTTATGGGCATGCTCAGTCACATCCATGCCAGGCCTTTTGACTCCTAGTTCAAATAACCAGACCCCTACAAACAGCCAGATCGTCTCCAGATTTTCATCTAAAATCCAAGGTAAGACTTGAACCTCCAGTTTAGACCCTCTGGGTCTTGCTTTGAGTGCTCTGCCACTGCATTTCATTTATGGGAGAGGTAGGAAGGTGATGCATGCTCCCTGGAACAAAAAGGGTAAAGGACTGTGAGTCATTCAAAGCCAGTGCAGAGCACAATATAAAAGAAGCTTGAAAACCTCCTGACCCCCAGAATTTATTGTCCATTAGAGTTTCTCATTCATTTCCACTGGGAAAAGCTCCTCTGACATAAAACATTCCTATATTTTGAGCAGACACAAATAAAAATAAAACAACAGCTTACCCTGGTCTGAAATTGCTCTTTTTTTTCCCTGCAATCTCACAAGCCTTTATTTCTGAAGACAGATTTGCCCTCAAAGCAATTGTACTTTCAGTGTTTTCCCTAAAGTAGGTTTCTTTCACTCAATATGACAAAATTCCTAATGCACATGTACTAATCTTGATCCAGTTCATTATATTATCATTTACATAGACAAATTTCCAGGGAAGTGCCTTTTTTAGTGTTACACTCATTTAAGGTAACTCTAGGCTATATTTTCATTCCATGAACTGTCACCAAGTTATCACTTAACCTTATACTCTATTACAAATTCTTCCTGAATCTATTTGAACAATTTGTTGTCAATTAAAAAAGGATTTATAATATTCTGTTCCTGGAGACTCTTCACTTCTCCATTCTTCTGGCACTCTCTTGTCCTGGTATCAAGACCAACCCTTAGTTGCTGTGAACTTTTTTTTGTGAATTTTTAACTTCATGTGATAACAAGACCAAGTGAGAAGTTGGTTTGAATTATCACCTCACACCTTTATGAAGCTCACAGGATCAGGAAATTCCATGAACTGAGTTCTGTTTGCAGCTCTGCCAGAAAAAATGCAGCTCAAGTTTCGTTATATGTGTTCACAGCCTGATAAGTCATTTTGGGCCAGGGATAATATAAAATAAAACCACAAAGTGATAAAAAGTGGAGTAATATAAGTAACTCTCAAGCAGAAGAAATACGATATATCAAGAGTAAGACCAGCCGAATGAAAGATCCCCAATAATGGAAATGACCTGTGAGCTGGCCTATGAGCTCCACACATCTGTGCTCTTCAGAAGTGCCACAGTGGCCGAGGATCAGCTCCAGTTTCTCAACTCCCAGGTTAACCCACATCATCTGCACAGACAAACCACAGAGGGAAACAAGCCAGGCAACTCTGCAGTGATCCTTCTTGTTGATATATGAGCTGGAGGAGTAGCCATTGAGCAGAGCTGAGTGACAATCGTTTTGTTGGTCCCATTGGAATTGCTGTCATATTTAATATTCATCTCACCTCATAAAGGAATGGGAAAAAACCAAACCAACAAGCGAAAATTTGAGGACGGGAAAAAGGGAAAGAGATAAGTCAGATCTGCTGAATCAAAATGCTTGGGAGGTTTCCAAGTGTTTCCCCTAAAGTATTACAAATGGACAAATTTGTTTTACTGTAAATTAATTTGGAATGTGAAATGGGAAGGCATTTCCAAATTGGAGAAGTAATGTTCAACTTAGCCTTTAAATGAGGCATGTGGTGGTTAAAAAAAATTCTACAACATTTTTTTTATCCTGTGTTTTCCCTACAATAAGGAGAATTCAGTCCTTGCGAGACGGGGGAATTCAGCTGTGTATTTGGGATAGACTTGGCCTTTTCCTGTATCCAGACAAATTTCCAAAGAATTTCCAGTCTCAAACACCTTTCAAGAGGTCTTGAAGCCATTGCAGTCTGCTGTCCCTTCACTTGCAGCATCCTGCCCTTTCCTCTTTGGAAACCTGGGCCAGATGGGAACTTCCCGTGGGCCATCTACGGCACTCCAAAGATGAGCCCCTGTGGTTGGCACTGTAGGATGCTGCCAAACCCACGGAGACCGGCCCCTACACAGCTGCCTCTCCCACCTGAGAAGTGGCTACGTTTGCAAAGATTGCTGCAGGGAGCAGCTTGTGTGCACAGAGAAGGGAAAAGGTGCCCTTTGCTAGAAAGAGAATGGACTCTCCTGAGCCCAGGGTAGGTCTTGGTACCTGTAGATGACTGATAAAATATTTCACACAGTTTGGAAACAGATTGATCACATCCAGATGTGATCAATATCCAAACATTTGCATGTGTGTAGGAGACAAGAAAAGCTGTGGAATCCCTTATTCCTAACAAAAGATTGCACTATTCCTGTGGTGAGAGCATAGAGAGTGTGGGAAACACTGACTGTGAAAGCAACCTGAAAAGCACAACACCAGTGGCCCTTCCCTCCCTGACCCTTCACTGGATGTGCCACAGGTGTCCTTGCAGTGGACCATGGGGCTGCACTGCAGCGAGCACCCTGCATGGCTGGCCATTTCCATCCCACAGCACTTCCTCAAGCATGCAACCAGATGCAACAGCAACATGCCCTCCTGCAACCTGGCATGTGTCACAAGATGTTGAGAAGCCTTTGTGCAGCCCCAGTCTGCCTTCAGCTGTTATAATCCAGAGCAAAATGTGCACAACAGCGTTAACATCAAGTTAAAATAAATCAAAATCGGCATCATTTTCATCCTGCCTGACTCATGTAGCAGCAACAAACTAACAAGTACTAACCCCAGAGCTGTGAACATTTTGTTGTTAGCACCACTGGTGATTTATAAAGAAACAAGCAAGATGATGTTTCTTGTGCTGGGAAGATTCAATGCAGAAACAGGAGATAAAACACATCAGTGTTTATCCAGTATCGCAGGAAGGGGCTGAGGGGAAAAGAAGATATTTTTGCATCGTGGTCATGCGAAAGGCAAATTTCACATGGATTTTCAGGCAGACTCATAAATCAATCCACGTTCCCTCTAGAAGTTCATGGTCTTTCACAAACCTTCCAGTGAACCAGGGCTGAGCCTGGAGAGTGTAAAGAAACCTGAAGCCAGTTTCAACTAAATTTAAATTTTGCTCTGAATATTTTCTCAAGTCTAACTAGTTTGTTTAGGAGTTTAGACAAGTACAACCGTGTCTTTCAGGATGGAAAAAAAAAAAAAGTTCTGACAAATCAAATATACCACAAAAAAAATTACTACAAAAAATCTTTACAAAAATCTAAATTGTTCTCTGCTTTGTGTTCATTGTATTATTTGCAAAGGTTTCAGTTAAGGTACGGATTCAGCTTTAATTTCAATACCTGATTTTTATTTGTTCATGATTTTTCCACCCCAGGAAACTCAGTGTGCTGGTCTTAGCTGTGGCATGGCCTGCTTGCTTTTATTCAGGAAGGCATAATGGTTTCAGACTCATGTTAATAAAGCAGACAGAGGAAAATCTTGTCTTTCCTAGTTGCAAAATAAAAACAAAATTATAAACTCACCTCGAGAGAACAATTTAAATATGTTAGATCTTGCAAAATTATTCCTATGCTTTCTATGTTTGCCAGTGCCCACCTCATCCTTCTGGTCTTATAGTGGGAGTGCTTTGAAGTAGGAGCTGATTTAAGGGTTTAACTCCATGGTGTTTAAAACACAAAAACACAGTTTGTGCCCACATCTGAACTTCCAGGGTGGGTCACCATTAGGCTGAAATTCCAGCAGCATTTAACTGGACAAGTCAGTAAGGCCAGCACAGATGTCCCCAGGTGCAGCCCTGCTGCACTGCTGGCTCCGCTGCACAGGGGCAGGTTGCTGCCTGCCTCCCTGCTGCAGCTGCAGTGCCTTTGGGGGGTTTGGGGTAAGCCTCAAGGCCAAAAGTTAATGAAGGGCAGGGAGCCATGCGTGTTTGCAGCGCTGGCATGCCCGGTGCTGTGGGCAGTGCAGTAGGATCACAGGTCCAGCTGCCTGCCTCATCCCTGGCCTCCTTGCTGCCCCAGCGCTGAGGAAGCTTGTAGATGAAATATTGAAAGCAGTATCATCATGATAAAATATTCTCCTCCTTTAGCAAAGCACAGACCTTACTACCAACATCCCAAACACACAGCCCCGGTCCCCGCACCTGCTGCCGAGGTGCACACCATGTTCCAGCTCTGCAGGGCCTATCGGGACAGAGAGACGAGGGAGATGGGTGATGCATACCCTGCGCTCCTTCACCTGCTGGGACTCGCCAGGCCAGGCCTTCCTCCCACCCATCCTCCCAGCACCACATCCCTTTGGGCGCCAGATGAGGATGGGGAGGGAGGCGGCTCTCAGCCCGGCTCTCCCGGCGGCTCTGCTGACATGGTGCTTTCGCCTGCTGAGTGCGATGATGGGTGGGTTTCCCCACACCTCCCGCAAAAGTTGTTTTTGCAAAGGCTGCTTTTATTAGCTCAGCCTTTAAAAGCAGAAGTTATCAGGGCATAAATCATCCTGTGACTTGTGGAGAGGCCTGCGAGAGGAGATAAAGGCAAGACAGTTTGACAAACCGTTGGGAGAGGGAGGAGGAGGAGGGGGCCAGGAGGGAAGGGGGAGGCGGAGGAGGGAGCCAGGCTGCCGACCGATTATGTCATAGGTCATCTGAAAGGATGCAAAAAAGATCGAGGAGCTGTTTCCAAACTTTCTGAGCCTGGCTCTGGCTGCACGTACCCACTACAGAGCTGGGTGTAATAAATATCGCACTCACAGAGAGGATTACATCACGTACAGGGAAAAGCCAGCAGATGAACTCACACCATAAACCCTTGACTTGGTATCCAGCCAAGCTCAAGCAGACAACCCCGTTACTACGGAGCTGACAGAGCTCTGCATGTTGCTGTGGCTTCACTCTTCCACTTCCTGCCACCTCCTCCAGCACAGCCAACACTTCCTCAGTCCCACTCTGTGCTCCTGCAGTCCATCCCGGGCACCCAGAGCCAGCCACGCAGTGCAAAACAGCAACAGCAAACCAAACATTTGGCAGATTTTAAAAACATGCTCCTCTGTTTCCAGCACACTTTCCTCACAGCAGCTCCAGTTTGTTTTTTTAGTTTTCCTAGTGAATGTGTCAACCATTAATGGCTCCAAAAGACAAACCAAAATTTATAGGCAGAGATGGTCTGGTTCTCTTTTAAATTCAAGTTCTCATATCTGTTGGGCAGCATTGACAGTGGTAAAGAGGGGCTAAATTTCATTTAGCACACAAAATCCCTTTCACAGTAAAAGGAGGGTTGAGAGTTAAGTCCATATCTGGTGTTTCTCCACAGAATTTCCCAATAGCTTATGGGAGCAATGCTGTGGAATACTGTAACAGGGAAAACTGGAGTGAGACAGATCCCAGCACTCCCAGTCCCTCTTTTCAGAGGCCTTGGTGAGGAGGAGAGGCACAGCTGCCCTTCCTACTACCTGACCCACCAGCCCAGGAAGGTTGCTGCCAGCAAGCCTCAGCCCCACCACAGGGCTGCAGGCAGTTTTCAGCCTGGTTAAGCCTCAACATCTTATGATGCTGTGACATGGCTTTCCTCAGGGGTCTTCTGAGAAAAAAATGAAATATTGGTCTCAGGATGAGCCAAACTCGCCTGCTGGGGCCTTTTCTGTCTAATGTCTTCATTCTGTCAAAATTATACTTGATCGGGTTTCGTTATTGTTGTTTTTAACTTTCACCTCTGCCTCAGCAATTCCATCTGGTAGGTCATATTCCTCTCTCTGATTGCTTTTTGGATAAAAACATGCTCACTGGGGTCTGCTTGGAATTAGTTTTTCTTTTTATTTCCACTAGCTGCTCAGCTCAACCCCATAGTTTCCCTGACTTAACACAGACAGGGTCAACCCACCTTTGCCTTGCTGGCACATGTATTGAAGTACTGATTCTTATGTGTTACAACAACCCCATTCCATTTCTAACAATCTCCAAGGGGGAGTCATTTACAGGGACTTGAACTGAAAAGCACAAGTTTCATATCATCTTCTTGAGTGTGCACTAGTGCAGATATTAAATCAGCTGTGATAGGATGAAAAAAAAATACTGTCTTGGCTATGTCCCCAGGACATTCTCAGAAGACTGATGATGTACATCTCCCTTAACGGTCTGGGTTTGAAATAATTAAAGACCACTATTCTTTCCCTTCCATTAATTTCACTGAGTATCTGGAAACTATTTTTTTAAATTTTGAATTTTATGCCTGCCTTGTAAGAACACCATCCCCAATAACCTCACTAAGGCATAATGAGAGGCTGAAACACTACTAGCTACTGCACCACTGCTATTTACACTCACTGGCACTCTTACATTACACCAGGGTGGAACAAAAGATTTCCCACCTTGACAGCAGAAAAAGCTCCTCTTTAAGGTTACATCACTGGCTTTCTCTTTGTGTGGTTGCAACATTCAAAGGTTTGGAGCCTTTCCAGAGGGTATACAGGCAGGGAAGCAATGCAAATTCTCCTCCAGTCATAAAGATGATAAACTGGCTTGAAGAAAGCAGGACTTGGGCAACAAACCAGTTAAACAGCCAGTCAAACAGTGGATGGGTTAACTACAGCTGATAAACCTAATAGCTTCTTAGAACTATTAAGAAGGTAGAGGAAAACAAAACAAAGCAGGAGATGTTTTCAGCTAGTTAGATGGTGTGTGACAACTATGTGTCACAGTGGCAGACGCCAGGGAGCCAAAACTCTCCCCTGTATGGGAGAGGGAGCAACAGCTAGTGGGACCTGTGCAGTTCTGCATCTCCCTGTGTGATCTGGGGTCAAGCAATGCAGTGGCAAAGTTACTGGGCAATAGGCCTGGACCCCAGCTGAGGTTAAGAGGTATTCCTGTGGAGAGCTTAAAAAGATCCTTTTTCTGGTGGGAAACCAGAGAAAAGAGCAGTTTCCCGCTGATCTCTTCTGCTTCTCACCTTGCATTCCTTTCCTTTTCTTCAGTCTTCTCAGTCATGGGTATTCCTATAGATACCACAGCGATGAAGGACTAATGCTCACTGTGGTCCCAAAGCCTGGAAAGGAAGACTGACCCTTAAAAATAGATGCTGTCTTGGAGAAACAGCAGCACGCCCCTTCAAACACTTAAAACCTTCTAATTGAAAAGTATTAACTCTTCTAGATAGGATGCTAGGAAAAAGTAGATTTTTTTTTTCAAGCAATAACCTTAAAAATAGCGATTCCCAGCCCATTTTTTATTTTGCCTAACTTTTCTTTCCATGCTTGTACATGTCAATATTTACAAGCTCTACCACTTCTTGGATTATTTATTTTCCCTGGTCTATTTCACAGAGTGAAAAATCTCTCCAGCTCAGGACTTGACAGTTTGTTGCTGATATCCATCTTTATTAACTTCACTGCTGCAAAAACCCAACAACAACCATATATAGTCATAAAAAAACCCCACCTCACTGAAGATGATGTTTAAATCAGGGGGGTGGAGTGGAGAAGGCAGGGCAGAACTCTTCAAAAATAGCCAGTGGTTTTCACACATCCATTTTTGTATGGATATCACTGAAAGTCACTTCTCCCTCCACTTCATTAGCAGTCAGTAAACTCACTGACAATCAGCAAGAGAGCTGCTGTCACCACACCTGGGGGGATGGCAGGGAGGGTGGCTTTTCTCACCTCCCTGCATCCCACCTTTTTCTGCTGATGGGCAGAACTAAAAGGGCTCAGAGCTACCAGGTTCCCTCTCATCAACCCCAGTGACCTCTGAAACACCAGAGCCGGGCAGACATTAGCCATCTTTTGGGATGGCTTTTAAATTGGGCCTTTGAATGACAATGAACTGCCCACTTTTACAATATTCCCTGTAATGTGTAATGCAGGATGATGGAAAAGGGTTTTCCCTGTTCATTAAATGGCCTGCAGCTCAGGCCCACCTCCATTTCACAGCTCACCCCCAACAAAGGGCACTTCAGGATGATCTGAACTTCCAACAAGGCATTTTTAGCATTTCCCAGGTGGATATTGTTGCTCTCTAAGAGGAGCTATTGGAACAACAGGCTGTGCTGGTGGGTCTATCCTCTTCAGCTCAACATCCACCATTTTGGCTCAAGCAGAGGATTTGGCAGAGCCTTGCTGCCTTTGCACCAAAATGAATCAGAGCCCACCCCCATACGACATCTGCCACTCAAAACGTGGGCAGAGCCATCTTTAATCAATCTGGCTAGATCGAGCCCATCCTTTCACATTTTCCCTGTGTTTTCAGAGCCAGAGCACAAGCAAGACAGTCTGGCATGCATAGATCTCTTTACACTGGCTCTTTTCATCCCTCTGTCCAGACTTCACAGAGTAATCTCAAAATAAACAAAGCCTCTAGCCCTGATAGTGGCAAAGATAACCTTTCTGCCCTGAGCCACCCCCCAGCCCACAGGGGTGGGTGCAGCTGGGCAGACAGAGAGGTTAGGGAAGGTGGAGGGGAGCTGGTTGTAGTCTCCAGAAACCCACTCACAATCTCCTCAAGACCCAGTGGGTCACAGGGCAGGGACCTGCCAAGCCCCTAGTGCCACCAAGCACTGCATGCCATGAAAGAGTGGCATCAAACCATTCAGCTGCCTTGATATGAACAGGACTCAGAGACCTGTCTAATCCTAACAGGAGAGACCACCAGATGGTCAGCAAGCTGGGAGGCTGTAATACGCTCACAGAAACAGCATGGTAGTTTGCTAGCACAGGTCTGCCTTAGCCTGGTGAAAGCAAGCACTCATTTCTCAGTGTGGGCACACCTGAGAGATGGTTTGATTAAACCAGCTGGCATCCCATTAGGTCTTCCCTTGCTGCTGCGTATTTTCTCTCTTGCCCACTTTTACTTAAGCTTATTTGAAAGCAGATGCATGCCTAGATAGACAAAACTTTTCTGTGAGTTCCTGTATTACCCTTCCTTAGCAGCACTGTCTGCACTGTGAGGGACAAAAAGCCAAAGGGTCTGGCTTGCACCCCAGCAGCATGGCTCATGCAGACTGACAGGTCATAGCACAATGTATGTGTTTCCAAGTTTGGCAGACATTCACTCCAAAGGGGTTTCCAAATTTCCTTTCTAGCCTCCTGTGACAGCCTTGGATTAATTTTGTCTGGAACAGAAGATTTATTGCCTTTGAGTCATTGTGGTTCCCTTATCTGCTCTACATCTTGAACCCAAAGTTCAGGTGGCATTTATCTATCACCCTTCTTATCAATTCACTGTGGGAATACCCTCGTGAGACCCTACTTCTTTCCACTGATTGCCCATTGCTTCTTACCTGACTTTCAGCTGCAGCAAGCCTACCAGGGAGCCCTTTCAAAAGAATGACTGAGGTTATGTTGGCTGTAGGAGCTTAACAGCATGGGTGGTGAGATTCACAGTATTCCCAGTGCTTCCTCTGAGCATTTCAGGCATGCTAAAGCCAAAATATCCGAACAACAACTTGCAAGCTTTCGAATTAAATCAGCTTGATACCCAAGGGCCTGACTGCCCCAGTGGCTTTAGCTCTGGTTTACAGCCAAAGCTTAGAAAAATCTGTTTTCCACTTCCCATTCAGATGCAGTTGAAATCCCACCAGCATGGTCCATCCTGGGAGCAGGCTGTGTCTCCATGCCCTGGGACCTGGCACCAGCCCAGATGGCAGAAGCGCTGTGAGAGAGGTTGTTCTTGTGCAGTTCTCATCACTTTGGGCAGAGGTTAGTTCAGGGGATTTGGCATCTTCAGATCCAAGTCCAGGCAATTCAACTGAGACTTAAATCTGTTGCCTAAACCAAATTTGGATCTAATTGTAAATGTCTGTGGACAGCCCTGGAGAGCGTGGGAGATTTTATCCTTTCTCCCTGAGTAAAGCTACTCCAAACACTGTGTTGTCAGGTAGCCCATATGTTTGTTTATTTGCCTGCTCACTTCTTCAGACCTGTTTTGATTAATTTCTTGATGGATAGTTATGCCTGGCTTCTGACAGATCCTTCCCACCAGCAGCACTGTCTGGGGACATCCATAAGCTGCTCAGTGGGATGCGTGACTTCAGGAGGGGGAGGAAGGCAGCAACCTACAGCTCATCCTCCTTCGAGGTTGTCGAAGGCAGTGTGAGGCTGCGGAGGAATTTTCCGATGAGCTGGGAAGTGTCCTCACGCTCCGGCACGGAGTCATCTCAGCAGCACGCAGGGGGAGGACTGGCTGTGAGTCAGAGCTGCTGCCGAGCGGAGCAGCTGCGTCCCGGACACGGGACCCTGCCTGGGGACAGCCTCGCTCACAGCCACGGCACTCACAAAAGCAGGGCACTCGCAGGGGCTGAGGATGCAGCGGGCTGTGGTAACTTACTATTTTAAATGAATGGTTTATTTTGGGAGCTCAGTGTTTAATTTCCCATCCTTTATGATTCATTAAGTCAGGTGAGCCACCTCTAATATTTACTTCTACCTTTATATTTCAAGGGCAGGTCCTAAATTGATATTTGCATCAGTTGAGCACCTTCTGAGACCAAGCTCTCTCATTTATCTGTCTGCTTAGCTAGGGATGTATCTTGTGTCCATATGCATGCCTCCTCCTAAACAGCAGGTTTCTGGGAATTTGCTTCACAGTCAACATCTAGCTCCTGTGTTCTGTGCTGATCTATAACTATTGGTGCACTAATAGAAAAGAAAACTTCCACACATCTTGGTTAGTGTCTTTGCTTTAAAAAACAAAACTAGAAAAGGAAAAAAACAATAGTAAAAAAATTGTGAAGCTTGGGGAATGGAAATGTTGTCATGTGGCAAAAAAGAAACATTGCCCATGCACTGGACAGCTGAGAACAGAGAAAACTACAGAACAAAAATTTTTTAAAATCATAAGATGATGACAAAATGATGGCCAAATAACCCCCACTAATGATGGGGGTTAGCTGATGGCACAGCTAACCCCCACTTCAGCTTACGTATTTCCTTCCCACAAAACCATTTGAGAGGAAAGAGGGGGCTTCAGAAATGATATCCTCTCCCCCTCCCCCAGGCACTTAATCAGAGATTTACAAACCAGTAAATCAAAAGGGACTGTGAAATTCCAGCCAGAGAAACGAACAGCGAGATTAAGTGGATTAGTCTACTGTACAGGAATCCAAGGAATGCAGCCCGCATGTGCTTTTGTTGTGGATTACTCAGCAGCAACATTATGGTTTTACATCTCCCAGAAACATATGGGCATGTGCACTTGTGCAAACCAACAAGAAATAGCAGTCCCCAACATGCTGCTTTGCTGTACCAGCTGTGCTGATTTCAGCAGATACAGCATTTTCCAGGGAAAGGAGGAGAGTGTTCAAACACTTTTTTGTTGTACTGGTTGAAAATGAAACAGCAAACAACCTACTTCTACCAGAAAAAGGCAGATACATCCATTTAGTTCACTGGCAAAGAATAGACATCTCCCTCTAACTACTGACCATCCACTTGTTAATGGTCCAGTGAAATCCTGCAGTTCAGACACTGCAAAACTTTCAGGAAAGTCGGGCCCTGATCAAAACTCAGCATCTCAGACTGATAATAGTTTTGGTATTGTTTTAATTTGGTCCAAAAATATACATGCATTCATAGCCTGAGCAGACTGCTGAAAGGGGGTAGGCAGAAACACAGGGAAGAAGCAGTAAGTGATAGATAAATGAACAAACTATTACTAGCCAGAGTTAACAGTTTGTGTTAGCAGTCAGTAATAAATAATTAATATGGCCCTAGGAGATATAAAGCCATGGTATCTTGTGCTTGGCTCTAAATGGAACTCGAGATAACTTACTTTGAACAGTAATGTGTTCACAGTATGTGGGAATTAACTGCTCAATGTAATAAGTATTATTGAATTTCCCATCTCTGTACAGATAAAGGGCAACTGCCACCAAAAAACATAGTAATAACAGTAACCAAATGATAAAAAAAGCAAACAAACCTGCTTTTCATTACATCCTTAAAATGTTATAGGTTGAAATAACCTTAAAAGGGCTTAAAAAACAGCAATTAGATATTTCCATTTCTGTTTTCCAAGACTGCAGCTGAGAAAACGAAAGAGGCCTAAGTGCCATACTGTGCTAGCCTTGCTAATAACTCTCTGTGAAAAATCTCATTAATTCAGTCTGGCTCTTCAGATCAGCCGCTAAGACCTTGTATTGTCAGTCATCCTCTGGCCTTTTCAGGATTTCCACAGCCTAACTAGCAGAGTCTCCATGGAAACCATGCAGTCATGCTTTGCACATCCCCAGAACTTTTTGTTCCTGACAAAGCTTGAAAAATCACATGCAGCATGGAGAGTTTAACACAGTGAACTAAACCCTGACCCACACTTATAAATGATAAACCCCAGCATACTAGCTTTATTATAAATGATTTCTTTACAAGATACTTAGCCAAGCTGGCAAAATGCTAAACCAGACGACATAGGAGGAACGCAGCTCCAGAAGAGAGGAAACAAACCAAATCAAAACACAAAGTTTTGGGCTAGTTCTTCCTCCTTTGAAAGTGCTGGAAGCATGCAGGTGTGGAAACAAGCAAAGAGCAGGAGTGGGACTTTGAAGTTGCCTTTCCTAAAACCCAGCATCCTCATAGCCCTCCCAGGAGGGGAGCTCTCTCATGACTGTGCATCACAGTGGTGCTGATTCACTTCTCTGGTTGTGCATCCTGGCTGGCAGAGGCAGCAGGATCTGGGTCTCAGCCCTGTGGCTGCCTGGTGCCTCTGACACCCTGCCTGCACCTGGGATAGCCCAGGCACTGCTCTCGCCTCCAGTCCTGGAGCAGGTATTTGGATTGACACAGAGAAATTGATACCCAAGGCAGTACTGGCATTGCTCTCAAAATTAGATTCTCTGGCTTGCAAGAGGGAGCCAGCAGGCTCAGAGTGCATGCACATGTCTGATGGAGGGTACAAAGTTGGCAACCCACTCAACAGCCTACCTGTCTTCCCCCAAGCCTTGGTGCTCCCCACTGGGCTCAGCCAGGATGATCAGGCACAGTGGTCACTGGTTGCACTGACCCTGCTCGTCTCCACTGATGCATGGGAGGAGCACTCACACCAACATCAGTGCCCAATATAAAGTATTGATTACAACCAGCAGGGCTGGGGCAAACTGCCAGGCGTTGTCTCCAGAAATGAATCCATGGAAAGCCCCACTGCATGGTCAGCACCTGGCTGTCACTTTTTCCTTGGCACTGCACAGCCCCACAGGATTTTCCCTCTTTCCTCTCAAGTACTGCTGCTAGTCCATGCTTGGGGAAGCAGTTGCACAAAGATGCTCTACATAGGAGGACCAGCAAAAGTCAGGAAGGTCACATGCAGAGAAGGAATCACTGCAGGTCAAACTCACTTTGCCGCAGTAAATTCTCAGCATTGGCACAGATGAGCAACTGCCTGCTCTGTACAGTGTCTGGGTTTGTGAGAAAAGAGGTGACTCATAGCTGAGGGTCATGCTGTAATCTGGGAGGACTGCCAGGGGAGGGAGAGACACACTCAGCCTGATCTGTGGTGAGCTCACTCCTTTTGTGGGGCAGAAGATGCAATCCACCTCAAGAGGATCAGAGAGTCCTGAGTGGGCTGAATCAGTCATCCGGGAGCTGGCAGCCACGCGCTTCCACCCCTGAGTTGCAAATAATGAGTTTAGGATTAGGAAGTCAGCCTCACGTGGGATGGCTCAGGAGGTGTTTGGCACATGCAGTCCTTCCCCAGTGGGATTCAAGGGGTCAGAGAAGTCTTTGTTTCCATGGGGTTCCCCTAGTGTGTCACCACAATGGATGGAAAACATTTCCCCACCTTCTCCTCCCCCAGCAAGGAGTGGTACACATTCAACAGGAAACCTTGGATCTCTGGAGCCTTTCAGAGGATAACCACAGGCATCAGAGCCAGCGTGGTGTGAGGCACACAGGCCTGATAGATGTTGGCTGAGCTGGCCAGGACTCTCTAGAGCTGTCCCAGTACGAGACAGCAGAATGACCGTGCCACTGCTGTTCTTGGGCGAGCAGCACTTGCTGGTGCTCCCTCTCAGAGCCAGTCACCATCAGTGCCACCCATCTGTGTCGCTCGCCAGCCAAGCAGCTGCTGCTGTGCCACAGAACATATGAGCAGCTTGGGTACCTGAACAGTGGAAACTACAGATCCTCACCCTCAGGTGAACAGTCTTCACTTTCCTGGTGAAGACCTTGCTGTGTCCTGCAGGCTGTTTGCAAGGCCAGAGGAAGCAGATGGTGTTGGGCTGGAGCAGGCTGAGCTTGAAACAGATCAAGTCAAATTACAGCCATCGTTTGTGACAGCTTCAGTTTATTTGTTTGACCATAAGGACTGAGAAGATCAGAGATTAGGAGACATCCTTGGATGATGATTTTATGCAAAAGCCTTCATTCCTCCTTGACATGCTGTGAAATTGTACATGAGCTAGCTTAAAAGCAATAAAACATCTTGCTTGAATCTCTTGCCCTGATCTCTTATTTTCTTTGGCTTTGTCTGTCTTGTGGTCAGACACTTTCTGGCAACCCAGGAGCCAAGACAGCTTGAAGTACTGCTCTGAAGGCCATAGAAATTATAGTGGCTGTTTATCTCCTGAACACAGTTTAAAACACAGTTGTGACTTAAAGGGCCATATTATTAAAATACAACAAGGCAACCACATGTGTCCCTTCAAAACTCTGGAAGGTGCGGAGATGTGTAGAGAGCAGGATTTGTTGCCATAATTGTTGAGGTGAAGCAGGTCCCAGTGAAGAAGTACTGGTGTCTTACCAGTCTCACTTGTCTCCAGTCCCTCCTCCTGCTCTGAGTATTGCCAAGTCAAGGAAGGTGACACCTGAGCTCAGTAAACACTTCCTGGTCTCATTCTGTGGTGGCTGCAGATGATCCCCAACCCTGGCTGGAGTAAGCTCACATAGCCACCTTCTCTCTGCTGTAGTGGCTGTAATCCACCTCAACATGGAATGCAAACCTCCTTCAACAAGAATACATAAAATGGGTTATCGTTTTCCCTTTCAGTCCGACCAACAACTTCTCTTAGCCATGTCAGTGGCCCCTCTTCCCTTGCGTGGTACAGAACAGTGATGTTTTGACATACAGGCTTCTGGGAGAGGGTGTTCCCCAGAGGAATAGCTTTTTCTTTGCCATTAGCTCAAGGTAGAGTGGAGAAAAGTTGGTTATGGGCAATGCCAACCTGTCCTGGCATAGTCCCCAAAGACACAACAGGAGGCGGATCAGCCAAGGCTGACAGTCCTGCTGCCTGCTGCTCTGGCTCTTCCTGTGGCACCTGTGGCACACCAGGTCTACAAAAGTACCTCCAAGTGCAAAATAGGGCATCCAAACCCGTACACCCTAGTCCCACTACTGCACAATGTGTTTGCACAAACTGAGGTCCTGAACAAGAGCAACAAACTATGGCAGACCAGCAGAAACTGCCACCATCCCTTGTCAGTACTTGGGGATGACAATTCACCATCCTCAGCTGCAGCTCACCAATTAAGAGCTAAGCAAGGTTCAACTGAGTACTAAAAGGACAAGGGAAAGCCTGGGAGCTTGAAGTAACTGCATTAAAATTAAAATAAACAAACAACTACTCTTTTGTTTTGCTACTGCAACTGCATTTATTTTCCTGAAACTGCATCCTGAGCCTGAAATGGGTACACCACCTGGGACAGGGCTGTAGAGCAGGAGTCCTTTGCCTTGGTCAGAGCTAATGACCTGAGCACTGCAAGGAGATTTCAGTCCCCAAGAAGGGCTAGTGTGTCATGCTTCCTAGTCAGCAATGCTAGATCTGCTTTTTGAAGTGACTGGATCTTGACAGTATACCACAGAAAAGATAAAAAAACCCAGAAAAGAGACAGAGAAAGCATTTATTCTATCCAGGAGCTCATTTCTCACCTGGTTTTAGCTTGCCCTTGCCCACTGCTTTCAGCTTTTCAGGGTACACCTCTCACAAAAAGCTTGTCAGCCTCAGACCACTTGTCTGTGCTAAAGTGGCAAAACATGTTCACACAAAGGGGATGTTTGCTTGTAGGATCATCTTTCAGAAGGTACCTGCCTAGTGTCCAGAAGGAAGCTTCTAGCAGAGAGGAGCAGTCCCAGAGTCATCACCACTGCTCTCCCTTCTGTGTTCAGAACAGCCACAAACCTCACTGGTCTCTGCACAAAAATAATGTAATCAATCACATTACTTCAGGCACTTACAATTCAAACTTTCTACATAAAACCCTTTCTCTATGAGGTCTTTTGTTTTCATGCAGGCCCAATATGGATTGTGATGGACCAGACAAAGGGACACCAGTCACTTCTCAGATGCTTTCTGACTTGGAGCTTCTAGCTCTGTAATAACACCTGTTAAAACTCCTAAATACAGCAGAGATTACACAACATCCAGATGAAAATTACCTCCTTATAATCTTTTCAGTAAATTTAAGCCAGGATCAAACACAAACCCCAGTTCATCAATTTTTGCCATAGAGCTCCTGTGGTTTTGATTTAGCAGTAGATACTCTACAATATTGCAGAAGCACAGCCTGACGCTCCCTGTAGATCTGGGCAGGCTATTTACAATTTCTTGACTTCACTTTCTCCATATTGACAATGTTAATAGCAGATACTTTATCAAGCCTTTCATAAAAGATATTTATTGGTAACTCTCGTGAAGAGCAATATATGATGGCCATCTTCCTCCATTTCTGCCTGGAAGCAATAGCAATTGTCGATTTTCAAGTTAAAGTTTCATCGATGTTTAGATTCTGTGAGAGTTAAATATTATTCTAAATTGAACCAGCAGCTAAGCAAACAGATGATAAGCTTTTAGTGAATTCAGGAGGAGTATAGGAAAAAACCCTCCCATGAACTTTGGCTACAGGTGTGCAATGTTTATTCTTTTCCATTAAGTTGTAACTGAACTTTGCAGTTGGCTCTGCAGCATTTCAGTTGCCAAAAGATTTTGTCAGGGGTGCAGTTTGTCTCCTATTTGGCAACACAAGGACCAAATAGATCAATGGAAAACCCACCTCTATCTGTCTAGCTTTTCACTAGTTCCGTTAGCAGTCAAAGTCTAGATCATACTTAATTTTACAAAGTCCAGGGACAGCCATGCATCACCCGCCTCTGTTATGAACAGAGTCTGAATAACTTCTACCATTAAAAGAAAAATTCTTTTCCTCCTATGCCTTAGATACTTCACAGATATTATCATTAGAGAGGAATGAAGAAAGAAGAAAAACTCTTCACAGTAGCCTCAAGGAGAGCCTTGGGGTCTTATATAACCCTCTGAGGCTCGATATAATTTCCAAGTGCCTTCTGAAATACAAAGAATTGAAAATACGTCACAAGGTGACAGGGGGACGACAGATCTCATCTGTCCCTCTCAGATACTGCCCTCCACCTGCCCTCAGCCTCACTAATGTGCATGTATGAAGGAAGTCTCACCCAGGCGACACAGACACTGGTGGGATATTGTTTAGGGTATATAGGAATCATATTTCCACAATGAAAAGAGAATTGCTTGTTTCTAAATATGATTTGTTTCTAAATATATTATGGAGTGAAAATTCAGAAGCCAAGAATTAGTTTGCAATCATCTTAAAATGCCACTAAAAACCAGCTCTCCTGGGTCTAGGAAATCTATTTGTCTTGTCTCTGAGGAAAGGCTGTAGGCTAGACAGAAAAATAGCTTTCTGCTAAGTTCCTCTGTAACCATAAAATCCACATTCCTTCTTCTTCCAGTTGCATGTTCCCTTCTCAGTATCAAACTAGGCATTCGGCTGGAAGATGCTGGCATGAATTTGCCAAGGAGAAGCATGAATCCAAGCCGGAAATTAATGCCAAGCATACTCTGAGGAAGCTATGCAGTTTACATCCTGTAGCTGGCGTGTTGGACTGATGGGTGAAAATTTGGCCTCAGCATTCAGGTTCTCACCTCCTAAGCAAAAGTAACACTCAGAAACTTTGAAGAGATTTCTGGTCTCCAGCCAGAAAAGGCCCTCGTCATAAAGAGGTGGGAGAAGTAAGGAAAAACAAACAAAAGGGAGGGAATCTTGAAAAATCACGTATTCTTTTTGCATTTCACACAGAGCAGGTTTCTTGTGGATTTCAACACCCAGCTGCTTCCAGGAACAGAACAGACATGCACGTGCCTGCAAAGCAAAACACAGCTGGGGAGCTAATTTTAGGCCTACCAGTCTTGGCAATGTCCCTTTAACAAATGAAGAATAAATTATTTTCATGCATATGTACAAACACCAAATCCTTACAGTTAATTTAGATGGTGGTTGATGCAGTTTGGTCCAGGTACCACCAGGTGTGCCTGTCTCCCTGAAGTATTTTACCTCACTGGTAAGATTTCCTCCTCCTATTCACAATGCACCTCTTGTGTCTGAAAAACCCAGTAAAGAATCCCCCAGACAGCAGCTATGCCTCAGCAGGATGGAAGAGCTGGGTTTCACAAGTACTTTCAGGTTAAATTACACTGACATTCATCCACTGTAGGGCTGCCGAGTGATTAAACTTTTTCCTACAATTAAAGGAAAAGCGGTCTTCCTCTTTCCTTCAAAGAAGCAAATACCAACACATTTGAGGAAAGAAATAAGAAGCAGTATGTTTGCACTTGGGACTGGATTTCAGAAAGACCAAGACCAACAAGTTACAGCCAAGCTTTAGAAAGGCATTATCTTGCTAGTAAGAACTTCTGTTTCAGGTTCTGTTTGTGGTATAGATATCAAGACTTATTTGGTCTCAACTTAAAACTCAAGAGTTCTCTGGATTTTAAACCATTCACCTGATCCAACCCACACTGGAGACGCTTCAGAAGTTTTATGTTTTGCTTTCTAATTGTAAAACTAACTTTCCTTCAGAATTGGCCAAATGTTCCTGTACCTGGAATCATTAGGTTAGTACCAGGATGCAGAAGAAGAGGAAAACTTCCCACTTAACACCCATTTAGGCCTCTCTCCAATTTGTTGGTAATTCCTGACCCTGTCAATGCTCCCTTTCATTTCTCAGGAGAAGCACTAACTTTGGTTTTCACAATAACCCCTTCTGACCTGGTGGTAATGGGACACGGCCTCAGGCACCGAAGGGCAGGTTCAGAGCATTCTGTCTGCAGCCTCCCTGTACTACCCTCAAATGAAGAATGACATCAAAAACGTCATGCAAACTCTCCTTCTCACACCACTGAGGTCCTCTCAAAGACAGACCTCCCCAGTCCCTTGCCCGTGTATGCCGTCAAAACAAAAATGCAGACTTTATTTTCTCTATTGCCACTTGCCAATTCATCTAATGTGGGCGGCACCCTCTGTTCACAGTGGTGTGGGCAAAGGCAGAAGATTCATCAGCTTGTACCCGAAGCATGGAGCAAGTCCAACAATACACCGAGCTGTGATCAAGGGCACTAAAAGTTACTCAGAACAGACAATACAGTGCCTTTTGTCAGTCAATACAAAATAAGCTAAGAAAGTTATTACGAAAGGATGGATTTCTGTCCCAAGTGATTCATCTGCATTTTGAGAAAATGGGTAAAATCAAAAGCTGGATGTGCAACTTCACTGTCTGCCCTGCTAGTTCCAGTTCAGGCTTGTTCTAAACATATTTATCAGACACTTCTGCAAACTCTTCTCAGACTGCTAGGTAATAACTTGCATGACACTAAAGGTAATCTCAAATATATCTTTCCTTTCCTTTTTATCTTCCTTAACACCAGAGGCATCCATCCCATCATTTATATGAGAAACAGTCTGGATAATTTATGGAAACAAAAATAGTCTACTGAATTGAAATAAAATGCTTCAATATGTGGCAATAATAATGAATGAAATAAATCCTGTCATCACACAGACCCTGAGTTTTGCAGAAAAAATGTGCCCACACCCTGAGCAAACGAAAATAATAATTCCAGACAAAACTGCCTCCTCAACAAATGAGATAAGAGCAGACCAGCAGACCCTTTTGACAGTCCATGTGTTAAAAGATTTTGGGATTAAGCAATGCCTTCATCCTTGTAAAAAGCTATTACCTAAGTAATTTCTAATAGACGGTAGCATTTCACATAATAGCATGTCTTCATCAGGTAAAGCAATGCTTGAAATAGATGCATACAGAGCAGTTGCATTTCAGCTCTATTTCTAGCTAAACTAAACCCACAGAAAGTGAAATTATTTCATGCTCATTTTCTGCACTTGTGGTCATTAATTTTGCAATTTCCTAGATGCAGGGAATATTGAAAGTATCTCTTATTATTACTATTATTACCTGGGGTGCAATCTCCCAAACTTGACCCAGCTTGCAATAGACACATTTCCTCTGAAAGGGAGTGCTAACACAGGTATGCATACAAAACTTTCCTGCTGATCAGCTAGTCATAAACTATTCAACAAATCAGGCAGATTTCAAAATTTCATTCATAAATCTTATTAGCAAATATTTACATTTTTTTCATATAAAATTTCAACATGATGTTGATCTGATTTGAAATTTTATATGAATGTGGCATTCTGGAGTCAGAATGCTCCATTTTATTCTGCTGCCAGAGTGAACAGCTGGCAGCAGAATAAAAACTGCACCATAACTAGCCGTATCAGTTTAAAACAGAGGTCCAAAAATCAGATAAAATATTTAAATATGCCAACTGCTTGGGTGTTTTTTCTTGATAGTTTGATCTGGGGAGAGAATTTATAAAACTAGTGATGCATACTAGGATCTCACACCTATTTTGCCCAACGGGATGCAGAAAAGGGCACTGGCGGAGATCAGTAAAGAACATATTTTTAAACTCAGGCAGGATGCTGAAAATGCAATGAAAAGGTAGCTAAGGTCGAACTTTTTGTTAATAAAAAGGTTTTCTGTTCATTTGACTGCAGTCATTTCACTCAAACCGAAACAAATTCTGCTACATTCTTTGTATTTTTTTAAGTGCTTATTTCACTGCAAAGTAAAAATGGTGACTTCAAGATGAAAAAATAAACATTTCTACATATATAATAATTGTATAAGTAGGAAACAGTTCAATTTAAAACTGTTAAAATGAACATTTTAAAGTTATTATTAGGAGTCATGAGACTTCTTTTCCCTTCCCTGTTCTATCAGTAATGCAGCATGTCAGTCCATTCTGACAGGCAGACTCACAGTCAGACAGAGACAGCCAAGAGCACTGCTCTTACTTCAGACATGTTTGCTCCAAATAATCACTCTGTTAGAGGCATTTCAGGGTACAGCTTGGTGCCAAATGATGCTGTCATTGTTAATTGTGTCCTTCCCCAAAAGCAGTAACTTTAAATTAGTAACTTTACACAAATACAAACAAAACATGCCCAGCAGGATTCTGACCAAATAACTTCCAGATTTTGCTAATGCTATTGTTTTGTTGCCTGAGCGCAGCAGTTTTGACCTGTGCTTGGAAAAGCACAAGGCTCCACAAAGCTACGTGAGAGGAGGAGAGAGATCAGGGGAACTGAACCCTTCCAAAGCCAGACCCAAATGCTCCTTACAAGGGATGCATCCTCAGGCTCTTATGTATATCCTGCCATATTCTTACCCAAGAGTTTGCTTTGGATCCCAACCAAGCAGCTGAAGCACCCTTGGGCTCCTCAGGTTTTATGAGATGAAATTAAAGCACTCCATATATCCAAAGCAGGGCTCCAAGTGCGAGCTGAGCATAGGCCTGCACTATGATGGATCCACAGTGTCAGAGGTAAGCATCGCCCATGTATTTGCACAGATGGGTTATTAACTTCAAGAACCTAATTATGTCAATTTAAATGTCAACATTGTTAATGATGTCACTGCCTGCTATTTTAAGAGAGACACCCAGCTTCTATGACTTGGGAATTTGGGGTTGCATGTCTCTCATTTTTGTCTTTGGTCCTAGAAGACAGACGAGACGCCTTTAGCTGCCAAAATTTCTAACTTCCACTTCTGACTTTGGCATCGCTCCACAATGAATTTTAATTTATTTCTGTATCTATTTGCCAGCCCACTGGAAATCATCAGTTTAGAGGCAACATAAAATTAGTGTCAAATTAATCAACAAGGAAAGCTATACCATTTGTTTTGCTCCCTTCTCTGCTCATTTAGTAAAGCAAGCCATACAGCTTATAATCTGCTGTCTTAGAGGATAATTTATCCCTGGACCTTACTGCAGAAAGCACTTTGTCCCCAGGTAAAAGGGAAAATGTTGTTGCAACTTACAGAAATACCTAGTGAATTCTGGTCACGTCAGTAGGGATTTCTTTCCCAAATCTGTATTTTTTTTAATGTGCATAATTTTTCCTTTTCCTGTGTTGTGGCTCAACCCTTCTGTTTTTATAACCTGCAGGAAGCATATTTCAAACATATTTATTAGCTTATTAAATCAAATTACCCTTGCTCCTGCTGGACCAAGTTTTACAGCGTGCCCACAAAAATCAAAGGGCCTGTGCTATACTGACAATTTATAGCCATGGCAGAGACAACTACTCCTTAATATTTTTAATTAGCAACTGCAAATACTTCAATTTAATAAATCAGAAATTATTGGCAAGAATTTCTCTGTCCAAGTTCTGTGGCTCAAAACTGGAAAAGTAAGCAGTTTTGGGGAAGATGGGCCAAAATGAATAAGCGTATTTGTTGAAAGCTCCTAGTAAAACGATGAGCAACGAAACAGTTAAAGATACTGACCTGTAACTATGCTTCAAGTTTTAAAAGCTGTTGAGTAAATTAGACCATTTAATGTTTCTCTTTCTGCTGTTTCTTGTCTGCCTGTGGACTCAAAGAGTTTAGATAAGGAGAAACCTCTTGAGATGCCTACCACAGTGTACGACAGGGATCAGCTTCTTGTATGATCAGCTTCCTCCAACCCCAGCTACCCTCACAAGGCAGGTTAGCTATCACCCTGTAGTTTTATTGCACCACTATCAAATGCTTGTGTTGTATTAGCCACCTCAACCTTTAAGCATCTTCTTTTTAAAGTTCAGATGAGTCCAGAATGCAACAGCAGACATATTGGTAATGCAAATTGATTTTAAAATTAAAATTTATATGCTGGAAAAGATAGAAACATATGCAGTAAGTCTGGGAAGAGACCTTAAATCTTCAAGCTCAATGGTTTTTATATATGCTATTTTTGCCTATATTTGTATATATATTTATATACATGAATATGAGGTCAAAGGATTTTCAGGTGTCCAATACAACAGCAATAGAAAAAGTAAATTTGCTAACACTGCAAATTTTGCACTCAGGTTCAGAATGCCAAAGTGTCTAGGAGAACGGTTCCTGAGTGCTAGACTTTTGTTAAGCTGATTACAAGCAGGCTCATCAGTCGCAAGATTAGAATTGATTTTAAAAATGCTTACACCTACACAAACTTAGAATTTGGAAGAAATGGGATACAAACATAGAAGTTGTATTTATGTCCAACATTAAATCAAGATGACTTGGAGGATTTCCTCCTGCTTTTTGCATTTCCCCATAATTTAAGTTTTATATTATAAATTCAAGTGTTGCATGTCTTCCCTGCAGGCGTCCCTTGGTGCTCAATAAATAAAGATGGTTAATAAAGTGTTTTGTGAACTTATGAAAACTGAAAATTTGGGTCTTCAAAGCAACTTGTATTTCTTCTTTTCACTTTTGTCATCCTTTTTGTAATTTTATTTCAGTATTTAGCTCCTTTAGAACCCAATCTTAGATTACGTTGTTGATTTAAAAATCCAATGACTTCATAAAGAGCAGAAATAAAGCCTCTCTTTAAACCTTGCATGAGAAACAAGGATTTTAATTTCATCCTCACCTTTACTCAGCATTGCAACCATACAGAAAGTCAAGATAGTTCATGCCACAGCTGGGTTACAATAATTTAACGTTAGTAATTTAACATAAGGCTTGTGGCTGCGTATGGGGGAGCTGTTGATCCCGCGGGGAGGACCAAATCAAGACATCTGTGTGTGGAGGGCAGCCTGCCTCACTCTGCTGTCCCCTGGCCAGGCCACCCCATGCCACCAGCCAGCACACTCTGCCAAGCTGCCAGCACAGCCAGACCCTGCAAATCCGGGTAAAGCTGAAACTTGCTTGCCCCACCAAAAAAAATCACAGCAGGCCCACTGGCATAAAATCTTGTTCTGAATAAAACATCGGAAGAGAGAGGGCTAAGCCCGTAGGTGGCTGATTCCCAGGAAGCTCAGTGCCCTGTGCCGGGCCCGGGCACTGGAGCAACAGTGGACATGAAGGCAAAGCACCCGTGGGCAGCCCTGGGGGAAAGGCCAAAGGGAGGAAAACTGCGTGTGTTCTGTGGCTGTCCTCGATGCCTTCCCGCCTGCCCGCCCTTCCCGTGCTTACAAGCTGTTCGCTTGTGCGACGGGGGCCTGGCGAGCAGGGCAAGGATTGCTCCGACTCCAAGCGCTGGAAGTCGGGTGCAGGCGGCACAGGAAGCAAAATTAAAGCTGACACCAGGCAGTCTGGTGTTACAGCCGTCTGCATTCCTATTGATCTGGAGGCTTAGTCTGCATTCTGGCTTTATCAGCCGGTGGCATCACGACTGCCATCTCCTCTCTCTCATCCTTCTAACCTGGAAAACACTTCTGAGGGTGCTGAGAGACACTTATCAAAGACCCACTGCCTGAGAAAAGAACAACATGCCTCAGAAGAAACAGCTGCCTGGCACCTTTGAAGAAAGTTTCATGACACTTTTTCTATTTAATTAAAAAAAAATCCCCAATATATACATGATGTTTCGCCTTGCAGATCATTTCAGAACAGCTTCTGACAGTGGTGGATAATAATGAACCTCTTATCAAGACATTGCCAGCTCGAGACAGACAATGTGTGTATGTATACGCATAGATCTCAGTCTTGTTAACATCAGAGAGTGAAGGGGATGGTGTGCAGGAAGATTTATTGCAGGGAATTATCCACATACACAAAACAAAGCAAAACAAGACTGAATCTTTCGCATGGAGTTTTTTGCTCCTAATAGGTTCATATGCTGGGAGTGTTGACCCAAGGAGCAGAGTTGATGAAAGGGTGATCTGCCAAGATTTTGCTCCATTTGATTTAATTATTCCTCTCCTATAACTGCCACCTTGAGAAATTAAAATAAAATAAAATAAAATAAAATAAAACCAATGAAAGAACAATGGAATAAAAACCCAATAACTATGTCAAAGTGGACCAAGACTGAGATTTCATTTTTCCACAGTGCTACTGTATTTCAGGAAGCATAAATACACCTTCATATGGGGAGTGAAGGTTTAAATAACAGTATCATATTCAAGCAAGAATAAAAACGATCCTGTACATTTTCATATGGCACATTGAGGCCAAAAAAAGATACCCTGTTGAACCTATCTAAACTACCTCACACACTGCTACGAGGTAAAACAGGAGCAGGCTCTTAAAATTGTGCTCTCACCCCCAGCTTTTTACCAGGAGCTCAACGAGAAGCTGTAATTAAGCTCAAAATACTAGAGCTGCTCTGATGTTGAATATTTAACATTTAAATTCAGGACCACAGAGCTCGACTCTGATGCTATCAAGGCTGGCATTTCATGGCAGAAGACATGGGACCACAGCTGTCATGCTGCTATTATTCCTAATATTAATTCTCATTGAGGAGAATTGCCTACAAAAAAAGGTAAACCCCAGATATTTTCTGTGAATCTCACAACTGGTGGGTGGGTTCAGATAACTCCAAAAAATCAGCAGTCTATGGATCAGTGAGGTTTTACCTAGCCAAATGTAAGCTACTTAGTTCAACTCCAATATTTATGATAGGCTTAATCTAGTAAACAGATAAATTGGTAAGAGCGTGAAAAGACCACACAACAGCATGTAGGCAATGAAGACCACACACATACCTTTTTTCAGACTTGGGCATTAAGAAAATAAGGATGTGCCAACAAAAATTTAGACTATTGGACTGAACAAATAAATTGTGGTCATTAGAGTTGAATAATGGACTGAACAAATCCAAACAAACAGTCAAACATACCAGGCAAAAGCTCCCACAGTTTATTTTAGCATTACTTCAACATCATTTTCATGCTAACATAATGGGCAAAATAGTAAGTACTTTCCAATCTATAGAAGGTTTTGTCATCGATTTCTCTGGGGCAAGAATGTGACCCTATGATTTATAGGATACAAGATCTATAGCAGCTCTTCATATACTCCAGAGCTGAATAAATACAACCCAAACAGAAGAAGCAGAACTGAAAAAGACAAGTTTGTATATTAAATATACAAACTCCAAGAAAAAAGATCTAGCTTTAAGCAAAATTTGAATAATTGTGAGAGACCCATGCAGACATTGGAAAGACTGGGCTCTTCTTTTGAAACCTTTCTGTTAGAAATATGGGGTTAAATCTTGCTGACATGAAAGGTACTCACTCATTTTAATAGCAGAAGTTTACTTCGGAAATCAAGACAAAATACGCTTCTGAATTTCATGTTGAAGTAAAATGGTTTTAAACCTCCATGAACTCTGTGGGGTTAGTGAGAGATAAATGAGAAAAGCAAATCAATTATAAGAGAGCTTAAAATCTCCTGTTCCTGTGTCCATACAGAGACCTTCTCCAAAGGTAAATAAATGGGGAGGAAAAAAAGTTGCAAGAGTACTATGGTTTATTACTCAGGCAGCCATATTAGATAATTCCAGTGGTAATTTCTGGCCTCATCATTTACAGATAGCACAGGCAGTGATGTACTAGAACATATAAAATCCTACTGTTATTGCACTATTCCACATCTCTAATTAAACCTTATCTGCCTAAAGTGCTCCTACATTAATGGATATATGTAAGTGAGCAATGTGGTATTTGCATAGAGCTTTGTAAATTCAAAAAGCTTTGCAAGCAGTAACGAAGTAAGCCTCATAAATACCGTGTGCAGGAAGAAGGGAAGTCAGGGATCCCACTTTTACAGGTAAGGAGAGTGGAGCAAACACATACTTATGGCTGTGCAAATATTCATAAGGGATGACACAAGTTTCAAAGTCACAGTGCAGTACAATTCACACCAACTGCCCATCCCTCCTCTTAGCATAAAACTGTTGCACAACACTACATATTTTACTCAAATGTGCAAAGGGGAAGAGGAGGGGCTAAAACCCTCTGTGACTTAGATGACCACATACAACAGCACTAATTACTTTTTAGTGCAGTACCTGGCCCAGTTGTATTATGCCAAATCAAAGTCTATATTTTTTCAATTAACTAGTGATTTCTAATACTTCACCTTTGGGTTCAACCAAGCCAAACCTGGTACCAAGCCATGTCTTCAGGGCTCGTTTTTAGCTCTTTCTTACAGGAACTCAGATCCCTTGAATCCTCAGGAAGGGTATTCAAAAGCAAATGCGTAAGACCCTTGGTAGGCTTGAAGCATAACTTTTCCAATAAAAAACACACTTAAAAACTGTCTTTACATTATCAGCTGGTCATGAGAGAAACTTTATGAAATGCAAAGGAGAATGTTTACTTTCCTAATGAAATAACATTAGCTTTCTCTATTTAAGTAGCAATCATTCTCTCTTCGGTAATATCTTCCACAGCATTACCAGCTCTCATGATGTAATTATACATTGCAAGGTATTTGTGTCTTTGCTTTAGTTTTTATGTATCCTTGCTATTTTTATCATACCATGAGAATGGAAAATGCTCATTTTTCAAAATGGTTGCCACCTCCTGAAAGGGCCAATGGGCAGAAAACTTGAGCTGGCCTCATTGCCTAAACTGCTTTGCCCTCTCAACTGTTGTAAAGAGAAGCGACTCTGTCCTTTGGAAAGAGCATTTATAATTCATGCTGCAATAGTGCCTGCAGGGGCCCTTAGCAGATAGGGCTCAGGTTATAGCTGGCACTCTACATCCATGTAATCAAGACATAGATCTCTGCTTAGCAAGTAAGCATATGGTTAAATACAACAGAGGAACAAAATAGGTGGTAATGACACAAGCTTTTGGCTCCTCAGAGTGCTCCCTCACACCAGCCACCTAAGCCCGATTTCTTTGCAGGGTTTATAGTGTCTGAGAAAAGGCAAGAGAGCTTCAGTGTGAAAGACTGACATAAGGAAAGGCCAGGAGACTCTGCAGGTTATTGTCTGGGGCTCCTTCTGGCCCAAAACCCAAGATGAGGCCTTCACCAAAGGCCTTTGTTGAGGAGGAAATTTAATGAAAATGTGAGATAAGCCAGCCTGCTGGACTAAGCAGCTTGCTCTTGGGCTGCAATGGGAGCAGGAAAAACACCCTAAAAGCATGAAGGGAGGATGGACCTCTGTTGCTTAAAGATGAAGGATGTCAAGAGCAGAGAAGCAGCAGGTCTTTGAGCACAGCAGAACAGAAGAGACAATGATGAGAAAATAGAGGCTGCTCTGTGTGTGCACATGCACACCTGAGAGTCCTTAACCTGAATTATTGGTACCCTACACAGAAAAACTGATCTGAAAGCAATGCTCAACACCACGTGTTTCAGTTCACTGATATCTCAAAGCAACCACCTCACATAATTAACCACCTTTGGTCAAGAAATTCGGTGCCATAAGAAAGTCAAAGAGAACATTTGCTCCATCAGACTTCTACAGGACAACTGCTCTGGAGCCTCTTTCCAGAATGGTTGGGAAGCCTTTGTGAAATTCTGTCTGTGTCTAGTTAATATCTATTTATCCTCATGCCAGCACTGCTTTTGACTTTAGTCCTGCTGCTGCACCCTGTATCTTTAGAGACAAGAAGTAGCATTTAATTATCTTTTCCCAGATTGAATAAGCATAACTCTTCTACCCTCCTCCTGGGACATAAACTTCCTATTTTCCCAATTGCCCTGTCTCTGCTATAGTCTGAGTTCAGCTTTTACCAGTGGAGATGGTCAGAACTAGACAAAGCCTTCTTAAATAGGAGCCTGGTGGGATAATATTCCCCTTTTCTTCCTCTTTGCTGAACATCATCTGTCAGATACACCTTTGCACTTTTTGCCTGTTCTTTTTTTTTCCTGGCCACATCACTTCAGAGGTTCACAGACATTCTGTGATTGACTAATAGGCCAGTCTTGTCCTTCTCCTTCTCTGTCATTTACAATTGATGGATTCCCATTTAACCATAAATTCTTATTAGCCCCTAAGTGATTGCCCATGCCATTACATTCTATCACTCAGTTTCTCAAGACCTCATCTCATGTAGCTGAAGGATATTCCATTAATTCCTTGCATTAAGAATGCATCCCAAATTTATCATTGGTAAAGGAAGAATACTTATTTAAGTTATGAGATGATTATAAACACAGGTGCATGGCTTAAAAAAAAAAAAGGCAAAGAGAAGGTCACAAGAAGGGTGACACAGGTCATTCAATTACCCATTTTAAACCTTGTAGGCTGTCTGTATCTGCTCTTATTTTTTAGAGTGTTTGGTGACTTTCTTTTCCTCTCAAGAGCCTAAGTCCCTTTACTATGCTCAGCAAATTATTCTTGTGTCAGTTCTGAGAGATCTTTCTGTCATCCTTTCTGGTCATCCCTTCCATCTCCTTCATCTGAGGAGAAAAGAGAGACAGAGAGCTATTAAATGTTTTTTGCCCAAGGTTTCCTGAACAGGCAAGGATTTCCTCCAGGAAAAGGGTGCTAATGTATGAAGACCCTCCTTTCACTGGAGAGACTCTTATTCCAGACCTGCTTCACTGAAAACTGACTGCTCCCACCTCTCCACCCAACCTCTATTCAGTTTTGGCTCTCTGTTAATCATGAGAGATACCTAGGCTTTAAAGAGTCAACCAGAAACAAAACTCCAAGTGTCCTTCAGCCTGGTGTTGAAGGGTGTGAATATTGTGGCAGATTCAAAGGAACAGCTTGAAAGCAGCTGGAAGGCTGTGCAAAAAACCCCCATACACAGCACACATACAGAGCAGCTGCATAGAGGGTGCCATGCACAATATTAATTATAAGTAAGGAAGACAACATTCAACATTTCCAGTGCAAAGCATTCAGCATGGGAGCAGCCAGCACACAATATCAAATATTTCACACTCCCCAGCACACCTCCACTAGGACTTGATTTAACATTATAAGTTCCAAGTCTGTCAAGCTGTGACAATTTGTATGAGTGAGATTTTGGGTATCTCACTGAAATACGCATGGCAAAAAAAACCCCCCAACCCTTTCATCACAAGCCTGCCTGATTTCAAAGGCTGCCTTGAAAGATGAATAATAAAGAGTAAGGGAGTGTCCCTAAAACAAATCAAACTTGGCTGAGCTAACTTTCCTTGTAAAATTATTTTTTAGCATCTTCTCTCCAGCGGCCGTGCCTCAGCTGTCTCCCCCTGTGCACAGTTAATGATCTTGTAGAGCAGATAACCAATCTCTGGTTGATTTACAAGGTCTTTTATTGTCTGAACTGTCTATATTTTTTTAATAGAGCTTCAGTTGATATTACAGTAAAACAAGGTTCGTTTTACATATTTAATGAAAAAATGAAAACAAGCCAATAAAGACACCAAAGGGCCAATTTGCCAAACTGTTGTACACAGTTTGAAATATCTTGCATGCCAAATATCTGTGAAGAGAATGCACAGGCTCTCAATACTAAATCTTAAGCCTAAAAAAAGAGAAAACCTAATAGCATACTTAACACCTATTTCATGTCATGAATTGTTGATATGTTTCCCCCCTTATTATCCCTAACTACATTAGAAGGATTTGTTCAATTTCTGTTTCTCAGGAAAGGGCAATATATATATGTATATATTAGCAGGGCAGCGTGAAGATTTTAATTGTACTCTGCTCCAAGAGCCCAACCTGATGGGAGCCCAAAGTGTCAATATTCAAACGAATCCTCCTAAACTGATGTAACTCAGCACAATATACACCACACCAGGGAAGCAAGCACTGGGAGCTAGGTATTTTAAAGTGATTGATTACACACTGTGCAAGCACAAATGAAGTCAGTGCATAGGGAGTGCATGTATTCTCAGGCACCGTTAAGTCAGGTTTTCTGCTAGCACAAAGTAAAACGCACAGGAGCTGAAGGAACCACTTGGTTATTTGTTACTAACCCCAGCATAATGCACCTGAGAAGGTGTTATTAAGGAAATAAAAGGCATGTCAGTTCCTGATTCTTCATCAGCTTCCCCTTGGATGGAAGTGGCCCCAGAGGTGGGAGACAACACAAGGTCCCCACCAGCCTGCAGGACCAGAGCTGGGGCTCACCCTCCATGGCAGCCACGTGCCGCATATGGCTCACCCATGCACGCTGTCCCAATCCCTTCCAGGCTCTCTGTCATACTACACAGGAACAGTATGACACACAAGACACCACACCCCAAACATACTGGATCCTGGCCAAGCACCTAGGACAAGTTTCTGACTATAAGAGCACAGCCGGGGCAGGGTGCTGCTAGCAAGAGGGTAAGACTTTTCAGACAGGTCCTTGGAGCCAGCTTTTTCTCCCTGTCACCTCTGTGTTTTTAAGCTGCTGCACACTGTTGTTGCCTTATGGTGATTATTTTCATTGCCAGCACAGTCTTTTGCATATTAGCGGCCTCTAATCCATTGCATCAGCCAACTTAATTGGGGTAGGACGCTCCGATTTCCAACCTCTGTCCTCTGCTCCTTCCCCCCTCTCCCACCCCACGATATTTAAGGGATGTACAAAATCTATAGTGTTTCTACATCTGAATAGAGCATATAAAGGGTATTTGGTCAGATCTGGTTAATTGGGGGGACTTGTGGTTTAGTGGTTAGGAATGGGCCTAATCAGGGATAGAGGAGGAAGGAGAGGAGGAAGGAGGGGAGGGAGAGAGGGGGGCTTCTTTTTTTATGAAAATGTGGACCTCCCTACAGTAATTCCCCTTCAGCTGCTGCCTCACAGATGGACCTTTTAATTGAATTTTCTTACAGGCCTGAGGGAGGGAGTTCATTTCAGGTCAGGTGAGGCAATTGAAGTGAATCTAATAGCTCTAGTTTCTTTTCATTGGGAGCAGAGGGAAGTGTGTTGCTTTGTTTTTTCCCCTTTCCCTCCCACCATCCCCACCTTTCAGCTCAGCTAAAAAGTTTCAATTAAAAATTGAAACACACACATGGTGATTTCCAAGGATTTGTTGTCTTCATTTTGGCACAAGTGGCAGCAAGGTCAGCAGTGGGAGAAATCTGAAGCAGTTTGCATCCTGTTCTGGTTTTGTTCCCCACATGAGGAGGAATGCAGCATGTACAATGTCCACAAAAACGGCACGAAAGCATCCTCTTAACTTGTGCTGGCAAACATAAGAATCATCTTCCAGATCTAGAAATATGTTGTGAACGAGTTGCCAAATTACACATCCCTTTGCTTTTTTTAAATACTGTGACACTTTTTCAGGCCTCAGTGGGTTTGGTTTCAAACTAGAGAAAATTAAGAGGGAGCCATCATAAAGGAAGCTCTCTTGAGCAAAACTTGTTATATCTGTATTGGATAAGAAAGGTTGGGCTTAAAATTCAAGTTTTTTGAATGTAGTTTATAGCATCAAAAAGTCCTTCCCATGTTGATTTTCCATCTTGCAGAGATTTCCAGAGCCAAATTAGCCATGCTAGCAAAAGAACATTTATTCTGGCGTGATATGGGGTATATTTGGGTATATTTTTTTTACAGAGCAAAGCTGCAGAATTTTCTGGTGTGGGTCATGCCTTTAGCACATCAGACCATCAAGGTTATAGTATCTTCTAGCCCAGGGCAGGTACAACTCCGTGTAGAGCCACAGGCAGAGGAAGGCCCCAGGTACACCCTACAAGTTGACCTTGTCCTGTGGGAAAATTGCTGCCAGAAGCAGAAGAGCCAGGATGGCTTCCCGGAACCTTGCCAGCAGAGGAGGCAGAATTTCCTCAAAAGGCCATCTGGTCACCTATGGCTGGGGCAGATAGAGAGCAGGATGCCACTCCATGTCATTTGCGGGGAGTGACGGGGGATCTGCAGTGGGAAGGGTACTGAGATTCCCTGCAGCTGCCAGGACAGAGCCTAGGGGATCCTAAGTGGCTTTCAGGGAAGGGAAGATGGGTGTATTGTGGTCAGAGAGGTCTGGTCAAGGAGCAATGCTTTCCCTTGGCTGAAAGCCTCTTTTGGCACACCACCAGCCTCAACCTCATATATGTTTCATTAGCCATGTACAAGGCTTTCAGATCTCTCTTCCTCCTTAGTCTCTGTGGCATCAGATGGGGGCTGGGAAGGCTGCTGGCCTTTCAAGGTGAAAAGCAGCTTCCCATTGCTGCTCAAATGAATGCAACTTGAGCCAAGCGAGAAGCATGGAAGAGAATAGATCTTCTGGATTCGGCACCTGCCCAAAGAGCAAGCACAGCTGTTCCTAAAAGAGGACCACCTTACCTGCAGCTGTCTTGCTGCTGGGACCAATTCTCCTACTTCACTTCAACTTCAGACCTCTGGGGAGTGATAAACCACCTGCAAAACTTTGGGGCTACCCGTGGAGCCTCTGAACAAACTCAGTCTCACCAGCCCAAAATTCTCTGCACAGCACTTTGCACCTTCACTGGAAAACTGAGGGATTCAGCACACTCAGAATGTTTGAAAAATACCTCTTTAGGCATTGTTTGATGAAAAGATGGCATCCATGTGTTGTTTTGTTGCTTTGAACCTAATATAAACAAGGAAATCCAGAAGTGCTAGTGGGTTTTATGCATGAGAGAGTGAACCTAGGCAAGTATCAGCCCACAGTGGAAGGGACCCATTTCCTTACATATGTGAGGTGAACAGCATGGTGATAGGACAAGGGTAAAAATTGAGAGAGGGGAAGTTTAGATTAGAGATTAGGAAGACTCTTTTACTGTGAAGGTGGTGAGACCCCAGAACAGGTTTCCCAGGCAGGTTGTGGACTCCCCAAACCAGGCAGTGTTCAAAGACAGATTGGATAAGTCTTTGAGCATCCTGATTTAGTGAGAGCCGTCCCTGCCCATGGCAGTTGGATTTGGGACGAGATGATTTTTAAGGTCCATTCTAAACCCTAGACATTCTATGATTCTATGGAAAGCAGAGCACTAAGGCCACAGCCAAGCTAACAGAAAGATTGTCTGGGTTACTTCATGGCTTAATGTCACTTCTCCTAAATTGCCTTGACCACAATTTATAACTAAAAATAAGTAAGATCCTGTGTCAACATTCATATATTTCAATATTTAAAATATTGCAATGATACTTCATTTCTAAATGCAACTTGATTTAATTTTAAATTTCCAAATGCTAAAGCTGCAATGAAATTATTCTGAAACTTTTTTGAGGAGGAAGAGGAAAGGGAAGATCTTACTTGGCATAGATCTACTTGCAATATCAAATAGCAAATGTCTGTATCTGTGTAATGCAAATAGCAAATGTGTGTATCTGTGTAAAAGAAATAGCAAATGTCTGTATCTATGTAAATTTAAGCTAAACCACAGTTTAAAGAAGTTCCTTTTGCAGTTGGATCTTTCATCTTAAACCATTATGGGTGTTGTAAGACAAGTGCACCTAGCATTTGGCTTCCCTGCTGGCTTTTTCAGCATAATCTCATTCACATGCTTTTGTATTTTAATTTTTTTTAAGACCTAGCAATGTACATAAAAGCAGCTTGGCCAGTGGGGCCTGGGCACAGATTAAATTTGGGGAGAGGGTCCAACAGAAGCCTTGGTTCTTCCTTATTATTATTCCCTTTATAGAGCCCCATTTAGAGGCCCCAAGTGGAAACAAAGATAGTAAGCCATCCCAATCCTGCTGCCAGGAAAAAGGAGGGGTGGTTTAATCAACCATCCGTGTAGTGCTGTAGCAGAAGGGGCAAAAAAGCACACATTTAGGACCAGATGCTTCTCCTTTAGATGAAAGGATGATTAAAGCACTTGTGCTGAGAACTGCAGCAATCCCTGCGTTATAAATACAGCAGTGCATGGCTGACCCTGCCCTTTCAAAAGCAGATTCTGTGGCTGTGGTAAGAGTATACAGAGGTGAGAGGGGAAAAAACAGCAGTGGGTAACATTCAACTAAAAAGCTCAGCCTGCAGAGGAAAATACAAGTGCTTCATTTGCTCCTCTAAGGAAACTGGCTATAGTTACAGAGCATACCATAGGTGCCCTAAAACTTTTCAAACCAGAAAGAAAGGGCACTGATCAAATCCCTCTGTGGGATTGACTATGGGCAACATATTTGTATTTGTCTTGAGATGCCCACAGTTCCATGCATAGCCAGAAAGATTTCTTTCAAATGCAAGGAAGAGTTCGTAAAAAGCCACTGCTTATTACAATCAGCTGAACGTTACAGGACAGCTGCTTCTGCAGTGTAAACACATGCAGGACATGATGCTGGGGAGCTATCACAGTTCTTGCTACAAGAGATGGGTTTTGTCTACAGCACCCCTTCAGCACCTCTAGCAGTGTGAAGAAAGCTTTAACATACTGCATTACAAATGCCTGGTGGACAAACATCGCACATATCCATTCTCTAATAAAACATTATTTTGAGGCATTATAATGTTAACTTTATATATCAAAAGGATTTTTACTGCCCAGGCAGCTTTGGGAAAAAAAAAAAAAA
>VZRH01003840.1:59642-85022 GCA_013397555.1 Urocynchramus pylzowi | reverse complement strand
GGGAAAAAAAAAAAAAAAGAAAAAAAAAAGAGGACAGATTGACAATAAAAGATGGCATTTCAGTCTTAAAAGGAAACAAAACACAAGCTCGGTTTTCCTTATTGTTCCCCCTATTGTGAAGCATCCACGCCCATAAAACTGCCTGGTACTGATAGAAAGGATTAAGTCTTTATGCACGAGATATTTCACATCTTGCTGGAACCTGAAACAAAGATGATATCCAAGTCATTTCAAGCAAAGGACAGTAGCAGCAGTTTCTCAAAAACAGAAAGAGTTCGTAGAAGCAAAACAGAAGGCAAAGCTGTTTCTGGGCACAGAAATCCAGACATAAATGAGAGTACACAATGTGACATGCACTTCACCATTCAGAGACTAACATACCAGTATGCTCAGTCCAGAAACTCTAAATGCTTCTGTCAAGTGAATTTTCCATATAATAATCTAGTAGAGATGCAAAGAACTAATTATAGGAAACACCTAATAATGGGAAACATAAGCTTTAAAATTGTTAGTAGATAAAAGGCAGGGAGCTACGAGATGGAATCTTTTGCATTGGGCATTTCTTTCTTTTGAAATTTTAGCGTGCAGGGATGAGAAAAATGGGTACAGTTTCCCTTTACATGACAGGAACAATAATTGAGTAGGATTATATGTCATCCATGAAAATACTATATTTATGCCTCATTGTAATCCATTCATTGGTTTATGGATCCAAAGTCCCACGGGTAGTGTCACAAATCCACATAATGTCCCTGAGTAGTGGATTTTGCATTTGGATCTGAGATGTAGCTGGCGGACACAGCAAATGACATGTAGCCAGACAGCTCCCAGGAGAGCCACAGACGGGAATGCCAAACGTGACGGTCGCTCCCCAGCTCAGGTGGGAAACACAACCTTTGGCTCCCCAGCCTGCTAGCTTCAGAGAGGTGCTCTAACATACAGTCCATTTTCTCCCCAGTCATCAGAGATTTTACAAATCTACCACTTACAAGTGTCAAAAGTGACTATGATATATCTCCTGTGTCATATAGAGCCATTTCTTCTTTTGCCAAAAGATGGCAGAAGCCCGACCCTAATTATATCTCTTGGGCTACCTAGAGATATCTCTACAGTCAAATTTCATAAATGGGAGACCCATCACTATTTCTTTCTTCTTACATTAGGAGCAATCCTGAAGTAGCACGGTAATATGTATAACCCTCCCTGTACAAGATTTCCGGTGTGGCTTTGTACCAGATCTATACTCCAGCTTCCCCCTGGAAGTTTAGGGGTTTTCTTTTTCCTGTCAGTGCTTTCCTTAGTAAGTCTTGTGGGTTGTCCATTTCCTGAGACAGATACCATTTTTTATTTCATGCCTGCACCAGACTCAGCCAGGCTCCAGTCTCAGATGAAGCTTTAAGGCAATATTATAATAGCAATTTAAAAAAAATACTTGACAAGACTTTATAGCCACTGTTTCTGTATATTCCATGTGTCTGCTGGTAGAGGGAGGTGCACTTTGGTAAAAAGCTTTCCTCATAATTCATTAATTATGTATTTACAAATATCTCAGCTGCCAAAAACCCTAAAGTTTCTCAGTTTTTAATGAAGAGGGGAGGAACAGTTAAAGAAGTTGTCACACTTCCTTAGACATGCATCTCAGACAATGATATTGGGTGTTGGTCCATTATTGAAAGTTACAGTAAAGTAATAAAATGGTTCATTCATGTATACAGCAATGCTCCTGTCACAGGCAGCATTATTTGTGCAAACCCCCAGTGCCAGGGAAGAAGCAGCAAAGATCTACCTACCAGATCACTGCAGCCAAACTGGCATGATGCAGCTACATGGTTTCTGTGATAGAACACTTGAATCTCAGACTTTAAGTCAAAAACCAAATGGAACATTTCAGACCAGAAGTCTTGAGTGTAACATGGTTTCAAAGCACATTAAAACTTGAGCAACAATTATTCCAGCTGCTTGGGTGTCACTAACATGAAGGCCCTGATCCAGAGTGGGCCTGACCAGTGTCAGTAGTAACCCAGATAACCTTCTCCTGGCTATCTTGGCTAACCCTTTCATATAAGACCATTGCACACCACATCTGACCCTTGAGGCCTTCAATTCTTTTTCTGGTTATGAGAATCTGCAGAATAAAGCAGACAGATTGCTGTTCTGAAAGAAAAGTCCACATGGAAACTGATTCCCCAGTTATGAGTGGAAAGACTGATGATCCAGAAGTTAAACAACATCTCAACTTTCAATGTCCCTTTGCTTTACCTTCTCCCAAAATAACATATTTTGCAAGGTTTTACTATAGAAGTGGATTTACAATCCTGGAACTTGCATTCCTAGTACACATACGGCTCCGATTATACCCTTCCATTTCATTTGGGTCACATGATAGTTAACACATCATCTATTTCAGCCATGACAAAACTTGAAGAATCTAACCCTTCAAAAGGTGTTTTTTGACCTCAGCAACAGCTAGCACTGCACACATTCTGCAGGAGTATCAGTGAGGCAAGGGTGTAGGTTCTGGTCTCAGAACAGTACTTAGGAAGGAGATCTCCACATTCCAAGATGCCTGCTTACATCTGGTGTGCCTTATGCACAGAGTATTCCTTAAAGGACCAAGGATGATGTGAAGCAAGCCCATCTGAGGAGGAGGACCTTTTGGGAAGACATAGAAGTTTATTACTAGAATTGCATTGTATGTTTTCTCACAGTTACATCAGTGCTGGAGCTGCTAAGGAGATTAATAAAGGAGAGCAGCCTCTCAGGTACAAACCTGCCTCTTGTAATTATTAAATCTACCTAGGAAGCAAGTGAAAGAAATGTTGAAAATGTTACTCAAGAAAAATACATATATCAACTGGAGCTAGGGAAATTTTCTGTGTTACCTTGACCTTGCTGGCCCTTTTTGTTTAAAAAACAAACAAACAAAAAAACAAACCCCAATGAAATTTCATAAAGATTTTATGAAAAGCTATAAATATGAGTGCCTGTGTACCTGCAAACTGAAAAAGAAGTGGTACCTTTGGCCTTGCAGGATTTTGAGAATGTATTTAGACTTAAGTATGATGGTATTTTTCTCAACTGATTTCTACAGAGCTATCCTGAACTCTAGAAACAGAGATGTGAATGGCTCAGTTGTGGATGGACCCAAAGAAGATACATCCTCACCCCCAATTTTCTCTCAGGTTCAATCACAGCTTCAGTATGTCCACCCTGGACACCATACCTTATGTGTCTTTCCCACAAAAGCCTGGAGGGAGGGCTTCTTTCCCAGCTTAGGTGAGTGCAGCCAGCAAGGAGCCAGCACTGCAAGGGTTAAAAAGTGGACTTTTCCACCCAGAAGGCTGAACCAACTCCTTTGAAGCCATTAGTCTATTGTATAAATCCCTCCTAGTTTTGAGGATTACAGAATAAATACATTGTAATGGCTCCGTAGGAGCCCGGCCCATGGGGTCACCCTGACTTTAGTTTGTGCATTATGTCCCAAGTGACAAAAATCGAAGCACATTAAATGCTTCATGAATGTGAAATGTCCAGGGTTTTAATCTCGGGAGCTTTGCGGCCTTACAGTTTGTCTTGGATGCACCTAAATCCACGCTGCAGACTGATTAGAGAGGAGCTGGCTTCAGCTGACACATTCACACCAGGCAAATTCAGACAGTTTCAGATTTAGAGCAGTAATTGCTCGGTGTGTGTTGGGGTGGGACTTATCTAGTTTTATGCATTATAGCAGAGTGCATCCAATAAAGACATATACAATTTATGCAGAAAAAATTCTCTTCTATTAAAAGATACTCTTTAAAAAAGTACATTGGCCTAATAAGATACTTACAGACCCTTCATAGCTGAATGACACCAAATAACTACACAATTTCACTCCACTTGCCTCCAGGTGAGAAAGATATTAATGGAATTTACAAGCAAGGAGAATAACTTATAATCTTATGCAACTCCCTTCAAGACTGTCACCTGACAAATCATCTTAAAGCAAGTCTCCATTGTTGGGTAAAAAAAGAAAAAAAAAAAAAAGAGGAGATCCTTTCACTTTCCACCCATTAATGTAGGCAGTGGAAGTACAGTTTCTGCAGCCTCTCTTACCCTCAGCTCTGCCTCGTTCTATTTATATTTTTCTGGTTTATTTGTAAGGTAGCACAGCTTTGTGTCAACTTGAAACTGCCTTTGATAGGTAAATTCTGGCTGATTTATCTACTTCTCAGCATACTCTGTCTTATTGTACTTTTCACTAAATATTTTGGTCAAGCTGTTTTTGGTTCTTTTTTTTTTTTAAGAGAATTTCCATTCCTGGCAGAGACAGAGACCCCAATAGCACTTACTGAAGAATGAAGGAGAAAAGGAATATAAGAGAATTGAAATGCTGCCATTTAGTATTTGAAATAGTTAATAGCAACTGAAAAATACTGACACTTTCACAGACACGCAAACATATGCTACAGTGTTTGGCTGCTTGCTTTAGGGGTTGTGTTGCATTTGCTAATCTTTTTAATAGAAGTATTCATAAAATTATTGTGATTTGTAAAAATTATTTTTCTTTTGTTTTACTTATTCTCTAGAGAATTATCTGCTGTACTCTATCTCATAAATGTAAGCCTTTGACATTTTGGAAGAAACAAGCATATATTCTGCTAAATTACATTTTGAAAAAAAAAAAAAAAACACTTTAAAAGTTGATTTTTGCTTTTCATTGTGATACCAGGGCTCTTCTTTACTCCTCCTTTTAACTCCTTTTAACTCTTTTACTTTAGAGAGTTTATAGTTTTAAAGGCATTTTCTGAATTTATTCTCTATGGATTTGCTGAAGAAAAACAAGTGTTCCTTCCCCAGCCAAAGCTTTGCAAAATCATATAGTAGTGGATATTATCAGCCAGTCTGACATCTTATTACAAGAGCATCATAACATAACCTTATCCCAGTGGGGATGGGAATGTGCTGACACCTCTCTCATCACCAGGATTCCCCCGCCTTGCCCTGATGAGTTTCAGTCTATCTAATCTCTTTCACTCAAAGATCCCATGAAATAGCAACCTTGCTCAAAAAGAGGAGAAAATTATGTCAGTGTGTCCCCATTTCTTGCACACCCAGTGGTACTGACACGATGCCCATGTGGCTGGGGCTGTACAAACAGGTAATGACAGCACCCTCTTGCCAGGCAGCTGCGGCCCAGGGGCTGGGGAGACGCTTTGCAGGTTGTTACCAGGTCTCAGGGTGTATCTCCCCTTGTGAAATGATGGAGAAAAGCCCAAGCAAGAGCCTAGGACTGGAAGCAGTGCAGCCACATTAGTAAGTAGCCCGCCTGAGCACTTGGGCTTGGCTGTGCTGCTTTCTGGACCTCTGCTACCACCTTCACGTGGCACCGCTCGGAGCTGTGTGCCATGCATTGCCACAGCTGCTGTGCAACTCAGCTGTGCTTTGTGACCTGCAGCAATTCTCCTTAGCTATTCCTAAGGCTGGGGTAAGGACCTGGGCTCCCAGAGGTGCTGTGAGCTTTCTGTAAGTGTGGGTAAGTGCTGAGAACTGCTCCTGTGCTGAGCAATGAGCACCCACCACACAGCTCCCTGAGCTCCTACCAGTGTGGGAATAAGGAGTCAAGCAGAGAGCAGGATCACGAGCCTCTCACGCTGCAGTGATTTAATTTCAGTGCAGCGTTCCATTTCTCCTCTCCTTGCTATGGACAAGTCTATGTTTATTAAGGGACTCCATTAGGCTTCCCCTGTGACTCCACCTTGCTGCAAAATGTTTTTTTTTTTTTCCTCCAGGGCTATAGCAGCAGCTGGCACACTATTTCCTTCTGAGGTGTAGCCAAATAAGGGCCTTTTGGAGGGGGATCTGTTTCATCTCTCTTCTCCATATGTTCCTTTCAATTGAAGGGCTTAATACACTCTTTTTCACTGTGACTATCTAAGTGTTTTTCCTTTTTTGCATCTATTACTGAAATGAATAAATGTGCACAAGGCAATGAGGCACATGAGTCAGGTCAATATACTAGAGCTTTCTTTCGGGAGTAATTTTCCAGGTGACCTGGAGAAAGGAGGGGGGTTTGCCAGGGTTGGACAGAAGTTGATCCTCTTGTCTGGGGCACAGGGACATTAGTCATGTTTATATGAGACAAGACAACACTCTTCCTCCCACAATATATGAATGCTTTTCCAAATGGATACAGCATCCCTGGTCAAGAGGACAGCATTTGTTGTAGTAAAACTACTTCTTTTGGGCTATGATTTTTTACCAAGATGGGCCTACAGCAAAGCAGATGTAGATAACTTGGCAAGCAGTAAATATGCAAAGAGATAGATAACTGGATAATGCTGGAAATTCAGGGCAGGAACAAACAATAATAAGTGAAGCCTGCAAATGGGTGCAGCTGTGCTGTTAAAGTCCTCCTGTTGTAGCCTGGCCTAGGAGACCTATTACAGCTGAACCTGTTTCAGTATAACTGGATCCACACCAAGGGACATAATCTGTTTAAAATATACATCACTGCATTCAAATTGCTATGTACCTGTACATAAAGCCCAAAACCAATGAAGCAAGTTGGGGAAATAAGAAATCTGAAAGAAGAGGTGGAGAAGGGGATAGCAAAATGCACACTGCATCCTCCCCTCACCTGCCAGGAGTACAGTACCCCAATAACAGTGAACAGGTTGAGGCAACATGGAGCAAATCAACCCAGGAAAGCCGTCTTCTACTAAGGACTGTGACAGAATGGCACGTTGAGACTCTTTGCCTGGGAATTTGGGAAGGCAAGATGCAGGTGGCCAAGGAGCATCAGACCTCAGAAGAAGAAAAAGCTGACGACCAAGCACCAGAACTAAGGAAGCCTGGGGTGCAAGAGCTGTCATATGAGAGATTCCCTGGTGCACAACTCATTCTCTTTTCCTTCAGCAACATCAGTAATGCAGCCTCCTTCCTTCAGTTGAACACCTATTTCCACAACACCCAGAGAAGCATCTGATCTTGGAGACACCCACTGTTGTGTCAAATTTCACTGAAATCATTCAGTGGCTTCAAAATTTAGACAGATGTATAGCAGTGACATTATTTTCTAAGAAAATAAGACAGATAAGCCAAATGAATTAATAGGCAGTGAAATAAAGAACAAGTAGCAAGGACACTTGAATTTGATGTGAAGTACATAAATCATGGAAGCAGCTTGACATGGGAGCAGGAGCAGATTTCAAAAAGTAAATCTTTGCAGTGATTCAGTGATATTTTACCTGGAGGCAACGAGAAAGTTGAGGGGACCAAAGAGAAGAATGAAGGTATCGATACGAAGAATTGCAGGACTCAGACTGCCACTGCCCCCAGTGATGTGGTCAAAATTAGCAGAGTTAGGTTTTACTGCAGGGAAGGAGGAAAGAAGTGCTCACTAATCTGGCCAAAACTGCTGCAGCCCTTTCTGGCAAGACATTAAGGTGCTCACTGCCAAATGCCAGGTGTCCTGCTTTTCCTCTGCAGAACTGAGAATCACTGGATCTTTATTTATGGGCAGTACAAACAGATCAGTCAAAACAGCCCAAACAGGGAAAAAGCCCCAATTCATGCCCCACAGAATTTATAGCCTAGAGAGGGTACACATGAACGCACTTGAAAATATCTGAGGCATGCCAAGATGCATTTCTTACACCATTCAGAACTGACTTCACTGCTCAATTTGCACTCCCTGCAGCATGGCTTGTGAAGAGAAAACAAATGGCATACCAGACCACACAGAGAAGCAATATGGTTACCAGCAAAACATTTATTAGCTTAGGGAAAGAAACACAAAGGCTTCTTTTCAGAATTTCACCCTCTCCTTGCTATCCCCTCCTCTCATACATCATTTTACTTGCCTGGACTGTTATTTTACAGCTATCTGCTGCATAAAGTTGCAGTTTATTTAAAGCAGTGTTTTCTAGTTAAATTTCACTCCCATTGTTTAAAAGCAACTATCCTAATTCTCAACAGCAGGACAATAAATGCACCTCCAGAACAGGTTCTAACAATACCACAGGTTTTGAATTTATCTTCATCGGAAGAGGTCACCTCATCACTCAGAAGAACTGCATCCAAGCAAAGACAAGGGGATGGTAAATAGAGCCACCCACACCAAGGAACAATAAATTCAGCTTTCTTTGCAGTGTTATTACATATTTACCCCTCATAGTTCATAATTTTCATTTGTATTCATGCTGGCTGGACTTTTAATATCTCTCACTCTAAAGGTTCTCCAGACTTTCTTTTTGCTTTCCATTCAAACCTACCTGTTCCCTCTGTACCTTGTGCTCTCTCATTTCATCCTGTCCACCTCAGTCTCCCTCTCTCTTCCCCCTTCTCTGCAGTTTCAGCAGTTCTTTCTCTTCTTCTGGCACAACATCACAGGGTGGAAGCTGAATAATAAACATGCATAACACACTAAACCACTACTTAATCAGCATACATGCTGTCAGTACATACACTGACTACCCAGCTATTTCCAGAGATCCCTAAAGAGCTAATGAGGTTTGTGCTATTAATATACTCTAGAAAGAGAGAAAATTCCCACCAGAGGCATTAAACAACTCCACAGTTCTGCAGCTGACCATCAGCCCCTTCCAGCTTCCACAGCAGGGTTTGCATAGTTTTGCAGCTTGTCCAGGTATTACATTCAAGAGGAACTTCTCAGCCCCCACTCTCTTTGCATGAGAGCAGTCTGGAAGGAGCCTTCACAAACAGCAAGCGTAATGCCAAGGAGAGAGAAGAATAACCAAGGAGACAACGCGCTGCATTGGCTCCTGCGTTTCTCTGGCAGGACTCCCTGGCTTTGCTCAGAATATGACTGACTTTGTTGCTTTCAACATTTTCTTCCATTTCGAAATATTTTACTCATTAGCAATCCTCCTTATGCTCAGAACAGGAGATACCAATCAAGTTCTCCTCTTCCTAGCTGCTAAATGCCTCAGTGCCGGCTCTGGAAAAGCTGCCCTTTCCACCATGTTTATCTTCCCAGGATTTTTGCTCATCTTGTTACATCCTCCCTATTTGGTGAATCTCACCTGCCCTCAGATGTTTACATGCTGTTGCCCAGGCTGATGATTCATACCTATAGTCTTTTGCTGGTTTTGTACTTCCCCTTCCTCAGCCCTGCCTCTATATCACACATCTTCCCATCAGTTTTCACTTGTCTTCTTCATTCAACCCCTCCTGCTCCAGCTTCCTCCAAATTAACCTTTGACTCACTCCGCTCTTTTTCTCCACAAAGTCTGCCCCTATCCCAAAGCCTGATGCTTCTTCAGTCTCAACATCATCTAAAAGCCATCCTTTGGGTTTCATACTCATAAATGTGTCTCTCATTTGAACTTTCTTTTTTCCTAACTTGCTCCTGAAGCACCATTTTGGCCCTTTCACTGGTACCACCATATTTCAATCCTGACTAGAGACAGCTGCCAGAACTGTTTCATTTGATCCTGTTGAAATTCCCTTCACTGAACCTCACTGCTCTCTCCTATAACAAGCATAACATAACCATCTAATTTTGAAATCCAAAGCCTTCTGGTTCAGATTCTCCTTGGTCATACCTCCTGGCACCCCTTCTCCACAAGCTACTTGAAAGGTAGTAATTGCAGTGCACTGCGCTCTGTAAGGGCTCCTAAAATGAGAAGTGTCTGTGCTTAAGTTTTTCCTGAGACCCTGCCTCTGTTGTGCTCCAGTACAGCAATTGATTTGGTCCATGTAAGCTGTCCCTATTAAGCCCATCCTTAGCTCCCTCCTGGCATCTCCCATCTCATTTTCTTGATCCAGCTTGTGGCTACATCTAGTGTGGTAATGATCATGAGCACATTAACACCATCAGCACCTCCAGACAGACATTGCAGTAATGATGCACTGCCCACCAAAACAAAGCCTAGAGAAGTCAGGGGCACCTTCCCAAAGAGAAAAGTAATTTCTTACCACATTGAAGACCTCCAAAACCACAGTGAAGCCTCCAAGAAAAACTACTCTATGGACATGACTAAAGACAGAAGGATTCCTTTAGATGAGGACTAACTGCCAGCCCAAGGGAGACTGTCACTGTGCAGCAAGAACATCACACTGTGTCAGCTGTCATGCTAAAAAGCAAACCTTTCTTTTCCTTTTCCAGGCAGTTTGCTGGAAGACACAAAAAAGATGTGGAAGAAGTACACCTTAGAGAATTTGTGATGTTGGCTGGATGTAACTGTGGCAACTGAACTGCATGGCAATCCAAGGACACACAACAAAAAGTCAGGATCTGCCAATCATTTATTGAGTTTTCCAGTAAAAAAAGGCAAAGGCCCCCCCCCCCACCCCGCCCACCTTCGTCCCTGCACCACAATCTCATGTGAGTGCTCTTGTAAAACAAATCACACAGAAAAACAGGATTTATAGGATCAAGCTGGCTTGTTTCCAAAACACATACTCAGNAGAATAGGTACTGAGAGGAATGTGATAGATTACTGCCCTGAAAAATCAACAACAGCACTATTTAATGGAGAAGAACCCTTGCTGAGCTACTTAGGGTAATTTATTAATATTATTTTATAGTGATAATAAATAGATAAATGTATCCTATAATAGCTTAAATAAAACTTGGAACTCTAACCCAAGTAAAGCTATCAACAAAAGTCCAATGCATCACAGTATCTCACATACCAACATCTCATTTCAAATATCAGAAAAATCCCACATTATTGACTAATCATTTCTGAAATGCAGTTTCAAAAAAGAAAACAGCATTTTTGCTCTACTGGAATACAACATAAATCTGCTAGAACTTCTCTTTTGACATATTTTTACACATATGTAACAAAAGAATTAAGTGGCCTTCATGTTTTGTTAAAGAAAACATTTAGGCTGAGAGTTTGCTTTTTGCTTTTTAACAGCCAGGTTTCAATGGAGAAGTAGTTTTTATAGACAATATCAAACCCTCTATAAACACAATGCTATCAAAGGAAGCAATAATAGATGTTGTCTTACAGTTATGTGAACACTATCATTTTGGGGGTGGCACTAAAGCCCCAAGGCCCAGACAATGACCCAGACAAAAAGCATTTTCATCAGTGAACTGCTGATGGATAAGCCCCCTCGTCTCTCTTGACACAGTAATCAACACATTGCCTCTCTCTTCTGTCTTCTGACTCTTCATATGGGAGCAGGATGACATCCAAGCTCTCTCTGACAGCAGCACTGTACCTCCAGGACTTGCCTGCCCACTGGCTCAGTGTCTTTACCCATCTCTATGGCCTGGCTTTTTTCCAGTTCCCCACAGAGCCATCCCACTCCACACTGCTACTCTGATGGCTCTCACGGACATGCGAGTAAGTTGGTTGTTTAACGCTCACCCTCTCTCTCACAAGGAGGGCAATTAGATTAGTTTACTGCAGGCAAAATCAATAGCAAGCATCTGGGGGGCACACTAGCTATTGCTAATTAGGGCTTTTAGACATTATTTGAATAAAATGTACGAGGTTGATCTACCAAGGTGGAAAAAATCCATAATGTCCCAAGTCTGCCCTTGGTTTGTCAACCCCACTCACTTTGGAATTAGAAATGGAATTAAATTCCTCAAGTAAAGGTAAGCTTTTCTAGACTGGGATAGATGCAGGGAGGGGTGGTGCTATTTATTTGCAGGGAAACAGACTTTTCTATGTTAGATCAGAGGTACAACACTGCCTTCTAGATATTTAACTCAATTTGCAAAATATTCAGAAGCTTTTTTGCATGAATCTGATAAAAACCAGAGCCATATATTTTGAGTCTACTTAATGAATTATTTTAGTTACAGATATCTATTTTTAGAAGACATATTTAAAACTTGTAGAATTAAATATGCAATGCACCTGCCATAATTCCATGAAAACATTTTGCCAAATTAGCCATTTATTTATATTCATTTAAATACTTGGGATTTTTTAAAATCTGCTACAACATTTAGCATGTAAATGCCTGTTATGATGCCTACTTCATGCAGTAATTTTCAGGCCATGTAATAAATTACTTTCATATCTTCAGATTAGGTTGCAATTGGATAATGTGTTCAAATGCGAGCAATACATTTTCAGGGTAGCTTTCTTTGAGTACTCATCCATAGAACATTTTGCTTGATAGGAGTTTCCACTGTAGACTATAGGAATTCTCATTTCAGGAAAAGATTATTTCTCCATGCAATGAAATATCTTTTTCTCAATATAGTGTTCTTAAGTAGTGACTTAAAGTACAGTAGGAAGATGAGCATAACATCTTAAATATGAACAGGAGATGAGCATGTCATCTATAATGCACTTGAAAAATGTCTTTCTGAATCTCAGAATAATCAGAAACTTATAAAGACAGAAGATTGGTCTTATTTTAGATGTCTAAATAAATAAATGTTAAAAATAAATGTAATTATATCTTCTAAGTAGAATTATAGAGAGTGCAAGCATGCAAACACAACATAAAATGAGACTTTTTACTACAGAGATAGAAGAAGGATCTATGTATTTATTTCATTTTGGTTGGGGGGAAATATAAAACAACAAAAAACCACCCTTGGTTGGACCCACCTGTTCAGTTCAGTGATTGTGCAGTTCAGCACAATCAGTCTAAATTAACCAAACCTCAAAAAATTTTCTTAAACTATCTGGATCCAAGCACATCCTTACAATATTTGAACTGTAGTGTAGTTAATTTTTAAGTACAATTTCAGATTCTTAAGTTAATCATGCTTTGATGAGGAAAGAGCAGAGGGAGAAGAGAGAGAGTGGAGTCCCACTTGAGTCTCTGTGCCCAGTGGATTGAGATCCAAGCCCAGGAACTGTTCTCTCCTGTTCAGATTAGGATTCAACAGCAACACATTTGTGAATGTACCTTAAATTTTGCCATAAAACAGCAGAGACCAAACCCTGTCACACTGTCATACTTGTGAATATTGGAAAAGAAAGGCATTTGAGTGATATGAAGGAGCCTTAAAGGACCCCAAGCTAACACTGCTATGTATAGCTTAAGTGTGAAAAAGCAATCAGGCAGGCAACAAATTCCCTAATTCACTACAATTCTTTGCTGTTTTGGGTAGGCAGAAGCGAATGCCTGCCAGTGTGTGGGATGCCTGTCACTGTTAGCTTAAAAAATATACTGAAAACAGGTTTTGTTTAAACTGAAGGTGGTTTTTCAGATCAGCCTCTGAGATCATACTGAGGCATGGAGCAGTCCTCTCTCTCTCACAGGTACCACATTGTGCTGGCCAGGGGGATGCTGCACCTCTGCCCAAACAACAGTGTAGGGGCCTTTCCCAGACCAAGGGATGGACTCACAGTCCCAGAGGTTGCTGGAGGTCAGGGAAAGAAACACAGTACTCCTACCACATGCCATTCCCCATCTGTTGGGCCATCCTCTGTATCCAGGTACATGCAATTTTTTCACTAGGATTTAACTTCTAAACTATTTTTCCAAATTCCTTTACCTTGCATATCATCTTTTAGACTGCGGCACCTTTTCAGCTATTTGCATTAGCACTTTTTAGTAACACCTTCTTTTCTTTACAAAACAGCATATACTTTTGAACCACAAATGCAAATACTAATTTCAAGATGGTTGAGCCCTTTTTGGCACCTCACATACATCACATATCATAGGGATTTGGTACCAAATACAGGAAATCTCATGCCAGAGAAGAGTAAGGCCATTAGCATTACACCATTACAAATGGCATCAGAAACATAATTTTATTTAAAAAATACATTTCCATAAGAAAGCAATATCTCCAGTAATGCGCTGTCTGCATATTCCATTTCTGTTTCATTTTAGTTCCCTGAAATGGTACAGTACAGTAGTATGATTATTACTATATTTATGCCCTTTTCTTTGGCTGCATTATACCTAACAGCAGAGCTCTTGGAGAAATTTATTTCCAAAAACTGAAGTACTGAATTGTGTGCCAGTGAAAGGGGTGGAGAGAACCGAATGTTAAAGATCAGAAAACACAGCATGTCTATAGTAGTCATAAAGGGTTTAATCCCTGCTGCAGCACCTTCAGCATTTACCACTGTATACATAATAAAAGCCTCTTTATTAGAGAACCTTCCTTGTCTGTTGGTAGATGGACGTACACAATTAAAAGCAAAGGTTCTGGATCCTAACAACCAAGTGACGCTTTCCATCTTCTAACTAAACAGTTTACTTGTAGGAGGCCACAGTAAAGCACAGGAGCTTCTACATAACGCTTGGGATCTTGCTTGAAATTTGGAAACTGTGAACTTGAGGGAACTTAATCTTTTACTTTCAATTCAGTGAAACTCTCTTCATGAAGTTCAGTCATTTCTCAAAACACTGGAACAACAATACACAGAAAAACTCACTCATCTTGTAACCACTGACAATTCAACAGATAGATTTTAACTAAAACTACATAGAATTTCTCTAATTCAGTACAGGTATTTATTTGACAACATTAGGATATTATAACATAAATCAAAATTATGATGATAACATAATTATTAAAGCATTAAGTTAATTTAATATAATTGTTAAATATTAATGAATGTAATTAAATAATTGTTAAATTAATAAATTATTATGATAACATAAATCCAAACCCAGAGAAATGCCAGATAACTTATTTATTTCTTTAAGTCATAGCTGTTTTAAAATATAGCAAACAAAAAAAAAAAAAAAAAAACCAACCACTTGAGGGTTTCACTTAGGTGGAAAATATCCAGGAACAGTTTTCCCATCCTGTGAGATCTTTCACATTGTCAGTACATTTTCTGTGATAGGACATTCTGAATTCTGTTTGGTTCACACAAGAATGTAAATTTGCCTTATTGGGAAGGGTTGCAGTAGTAGCTGTTACACAACTCACATCCAATTGCAAAACTACAGTGATACCAGTTCAAAAATTATAATCACACTGTTCTTCCTCAAAAAACCGAAACCACTCTATTGTCTTGTTCACCCAAAACATTTCAGCTGACAAATAGGCACTTTCTGATGCAAATCAATATGCTACATTTTAGTTATGTTCTCCATAGGTTAACTATCCATCTTTTCTGTGGGTTTGCAGAGATAGAGCACTATCTCTGAAATGACACTACTGAAAAATCCAACCTGGACACATTTACCATCCTCTTTTGTCTTTCCTCCTTGTCTCTGGTGACCTTAGCTTCTTATTTTAGACAGAGACACCCCATGAAACCCTGTGTTATGCTTCCTTGTTCAACCCCACAGCTGGGCCTGGGAGCAGGTCTAAAGGGGATTCCCTAAGGATGACCCATATTTGTCTGTGGCAGGTGAAGGCTCTCAGAATACAATGTGCACTAGATGAAGTGTAACATTTTCAAACGAGCACCCTGTGATGGGGCTTAAATGTCTACCAAATATTAATAAGAGTAGACTCAATAGAAATACTGAGTTTTACAAGGTTGTAATTTTTCTCTTTCCACTAACCTCTGCCACAGGCTATAAATTACTTCTTCCCTCTGGTTTTCCCTTAGGAAACAGCCACCTTACCACTGCTTTCTTTGCTGGCATCCCCTCTGCTCCACAGGTGCCAACCACATTTTCTCTCAGACATTTTAGCTGATTAACATTTCCAGTTAATCTCAAAGCAACTGTTCTCAACCTGGATTTCTGTTTGATGTCTGCTGCTTCTCTGGTTTAGACCTGATTAAGAACGTCCATGTGCCAGAGAGCTGCTGCTTTCTCCTGAGAGAACCAAGCTGCCCTGAGGAAAGGTCCCAGCTCTCTGACAAACCCTGCCTTGCTCCTGTGCTGAACATCCACCATCAACCCAAGATGGGGCTCAGGTGCAAAGGATTAATATGCCCCCTAAACCCTGCCATGTGAATGGCACAGAGGCTTTACTGCAGCTTAATTGCTTGCTGGCTAACTACAAGCAGCTCGATGGCCGGCCACCGCACCGCTGCTGAACTGAGCTGAAAGAGCGCGCTTCTCGGCGTGACTTAGATCGTGTAGTTCAGTCAGTTCCCATCATCCCTTTGTCCCTCATGTGTCTGACATGTGCATGAAGCCTTTCCTATTGTGCCTTCGCTTTTCTGGGAGAACAAAGGGGAGCTGACAATGAAGTGGCTGCCAGCCCATTGCCACAGTCCATATATCCACGCAGCTGTCATTACATAGTCAAAGCAGACGTGCTAGCAGGAGAGATCAAGTGGCCTATGTGAGACACAAGTGGGTTTGGCTAAAAAAGATATATTATTATCTACAATGCACATACTGCTATTAATATGCTATTAAAGAGAAGGGGAAAAAAATCCCAACATGTAACCCCATGACCTTGGAAAACTTTGGTAGCAAAGTGCACTTAAAGAGCAGGCTTGGAGTGATTCTCCTTCGTGTCCTCTGTCTCCTATCCTGAGCAGGCACCTAGTCCCTGCTCTAAAAATAAGTGAAAGCATTTGTGTCATTACTTAGGTATGCCTAACACCAGTTTTCCATTGAGGAATGCATCAGTTTGCTAAGGTAGCCAGGACTCCTCCTGTTGAGCGCTGACATGTCACATCAGAGGATTTCTTGTTTACAGAAGTGGCAGATTGTTAATGTGAAGGCAATTTCCTGCATTACAGCAAAATCCCATGATATATTTCAGTTGTTGAAAACCTGGAATGAAGCAATGGCTCTGTGATATGGAAATGCCACAGAGAGCTAAGTGGTAACTGGAACTAAATTTTATGAAGTAACTAAGCAAAAAAAGAAGGGGAAAAAAAATAAAAGCAGCTCTCTGAATGAAATAAGGTCCCCCCCTTGAACTACTCCTCACTTCCATTCCAGATGGTGAAGAGTACACAAGCCACAGGTTTGCTGTTCCTGCTTAAAGTAAAGAATGGAAATTCACGGGACAGCTGTTCAGGGTCTACCAGGTTAGGGTGAAACTTCAGAGAAACCTCTTGGAAAATTGCTTATATGACCTTTCAATGCATGTAGTTTGTACTGTATATATGAATGCAAAAACCAGGAGGAATGTAGATTGTAAGTGGTACTGAGGTCACCTGGGACTTCTGATGGTGCTGTACAGCCACTTCCCCACCTTGGGGAAGTCATCTCAGCACTGAGTGCTGTCTTCCATTTGTAAGATGAGAAGAGTGACATTTCTCTTTGGATTGGATATCATCTCTTTGGATTGTCTTAACATTTACACAGAGGCTCTAACACCCTGGGCCCCCAGGGATCTGCCTGGAGCCTGGCCAAAACTAACCCAATCATACTCCAGCCACACAGACATCGCACTGGAGGCCAGGGGGTAGCTGGGATTGTGCATGTTGGACTATCTAGTCAGTCTTCTGACCTTCTCTGACCCACACAGCCACCCTAAAACCCTGGCTGGTTCAAGCAAGCCAAGCTGCCTGGCAACACCAGGTCTTCATCCCTCCCGGTGTTTCCCAAATGTTTCAGTGCCAGAAACAACAGAAGTTGCTCTGTAAGCTCAGAAAGGGAAACAAAAATGCTTCATTAAAATAATACTCAGACTAATCCTGAAAATTTCTCTATCTGGATAGGCCTTGGCACTGACACATAAAGAAGTAGAGCAGGATACTGGGACCCTTCCAGAGTTCATGCTGCCTGGTGTGAACCACTGAATCTGATTTTGCGTCATGCTCCAAGTAGAGAACTATGTCAAATGATCAAAAAAGATAAAAATGCACATGAACTGGACACCCAGCTTATCCAGCCCTTTGCTCTCATCATGCCCCTTCTTTTCCCCTACAAAGCTCACTGTGCTCTCTGCATCTGAGTGACTTCACAGAGATGGCTCAGAGTCTCTTCCCAGTGGTGCCTTATGGAGTCTTAGCTCCTTCCTCTCCATCTATGCTGTCCTATCTGTAAAAAAGCTAAGGGCCTGGGTTTTCACAGCACAGGGCCATTCATCTGTAATTGTTTCTGACATCATCAGCTTCCCTGTGTACACTTCCTTGTTCAAGCATCTGTTCAGGGCAGTGATAACAATGCCAGGCAACTCCACTGTCCCTCTGCTGATCTCAGGAGTCTTCAATTGCCATCACCTTCCCTGCCATTTCAAAGTCAATGCCCCATGATCTCTTTGAGATTTTGGGTTGCTTCATCCCCACTCCCTGTGTCTTTGAGTATGAGCCTACCGCTGCACCCTCACCTACTCAGTGAAAGAACTTCCTGCTTAAATCTCCCACATTTCAGGCAGCTCTGTCTGCAACAGAGCTGCCTTACTTCTGCTTCTGCCATAGCAAAAAATGTGTTTTCCTGCTTGTTTCTAGCATTTCTTGATATTATTTTATTCTATTTCATTTTTCCCTAATTATTCTTTACTGATAGTAGTTCATCTGAAAATTGTTAAGTCAATGTACATCATGGGAAAGAATATCTTGCACTAATCAAGCTACTTCTTTGACAATGGAAAGCCCCCTTTACGTGTTTTTTAAAAAGGATTTTTCCAAGTTCTCAAAGCAGGTATGAAGTCACTCCCACATCCCTAAAAGGAGGATTTAAAATTGTCCTGAGGAGATTAGCATCTCAGCTCATGTTTCAGACTTCTTATCAGGTTAAGTCCACCTTCAAATGTGAGCTTCATTTTCCACACTAAACCCCCTTCTTCCCCCAGGCCCCTGCCACCCCATTTTTTTGTCCAGGATGATCCCCAATGATATAATGTCTTTGTGGTTTCAGTAAACCCAAGAAAAGGCTTTATTTTCTTATACCAATCTACTTAAGATACACTGAAATAGAAAATGCTTTGTGCAAGAATGTCACACTGCCCTCCTCCAACCTCAGCAAAACACACCAACACTGAGGTGATTTTCTTACCAGTTCTCATCTCTTTCTACAGAGATTTGCTAGCGAAACAAAGGCTGCTTCAGCATCCTGGAATGGGAACTTCGTAGGGTTTTTTTGAAGCATGAAAACTGAAGTATGATTATATTTTTCCTAACAGTTGCTCAGTAATGTGAATTGAGGGTACAAGTACCTATTTGAGGATGAAGCATGGTAAGAGTGAGTCATTTAGCAGCTAGGATTTCCTCTGGGCTCAGTATGACCAAGACAAAGCCCTGAAACACAGACCAGTTTTCAAGAACATTTCATAGTCTACTAAAAAAAATGACACATTGGTTGGAGCCATGCCAATCTATACCAGCATCAGGAATGTTTCTGATAAGAAGTTTCTTTGGGAGACAGACAGAACCATTACTGGCAATTGCACTTGTGCAATAATGTTGTAACACAACACACGTCTGTGTGTTGTGCTCATCATGCAGCTGAGCCAGGCTAGGGATTTACCACCGCCAAGAGAGAGATCCCTCTCCTCTCTGCCCCCGCTCCCCTCATCAGCTTTAGCCCCTGCCAGAGACCTCTGTGTGTGGAGCTCGCTGGCCCCACTGAGGACCACCTGGTTCTGGCAGACCATCTCACAGAGGTGCCTCAGCTGGTGCAAGGTCAGAGAGGGGCCATGCTGCCAGGAGGTGGAAGTGGAGGGGTGCTGGTATTTACCTATCCACGTCACCCAGTCTCTGGGCATTCACCCTCTCTCTTACACTGGAAGAGAGGCAAATTTTCAGCCATGTGCTACGGGAGACAGGACTTGACTTTACCTGTAGTTTTTCCCAGAGATAGAGCAAAGGGAAAAGAGAAGGAGTGATGTATTAATGAAGAAGAAAGCTTTTGAAAGCTTCTTACAATTTCTGGGAAGAGGCCTTGCCTCCACCTAGGTTTATTGGTTTTGAATTTGGGGTTGTTGCTGCTGTCATGTTTGGTTTTTATTTGCTAGAGCAACACTTTAAAAGCCCAGAGTCATAAAGATTCAGCAGAGGTCAAACAAATTGTTTGCATTTTTGCTATAAAAGGGTCGTGAGGGAGAGTGAGACAGATGGTAAATTGGCTGCTAGGAAGCAAGGCTTGAACTTTTTCAATCATGTCTCCCTCTTAACTCACAGCTGGCAAAACTCTCAGTTCTGTGGCAGGTCTTTCACTGGGCAGATCAAATCCAGCAGCACGGAAAACAAAACTCACCAGGAGCCACACAGGGTGAGAAATTATTTCCTAATAAAACTACAAAGCCCAGTACAATAACTGGGCAACACTGACATGTATTGTTGGCCTTTATCACAATCCCTTTATAAGCCTGGGTTAAGAACAGAGATGCAGTTATCCTTTGATGTCCTCATTCAAAGGACTTTACACCCGCTTCCACCAGTGATAAGCTGGGGAAGGGGGAGAGGAGAGGCTGCAACAGAACAGAAAAGGCTTGGCAAATAAATAATTTGTCATACTTCTGTATTTCTGGAGACACTGCTGTAAAAGATACAGTCACAGAAATCACAAGTCGGATGCCACTCAAGCAGAGCTGCTTATGCCTGCAGTAGCTGCTTCAGAGCCAAGAGCTTTTTGGAAACTCACTTGCAGTTCAACAAGGGAAATGGAGAGGTAAACTCAGCCTTGTTTGTGGGCATCAGCATTAGCTCCACTTAGAGCCTCCTAGAACTGAATTTTTCCTTGTGTTACACCAGCACACATCTGGGGCTTCCCAAATCCTCTCTGGTGATTCCTTGGCTCCTGATGCCCAGCCTTTTCACAGTGAGCTGTGGGAGAACTCGCCTGTCCACAAACACAGCACTAGCACTCTTACACCACTAAACACTTGCCAGACATGGAGCAGAAGCAGCTTAGGGACAACACTTGAGCAAATCCCTAGTTTTTCTCCACAGTGACTCCAAAGTTCTGGGGGTTGCGTGAACAGGAAGAGCATGGAACTGTCCCCCCACCAGGTTCACAGTGGGACACTGCTTATCACTGCGCTTTCTTCTTGCTCTGAGCGCCTGCTATGAGGTAGCAACTTTTGGCAGAGGTGCTAGAGGAGATAATGTTCTAAACAGTTAAATCTACCAAAGATCCTCTTCCAGAGCCCTGAATTCCATTTTCAGGAGCAATGTAAACACTTAGCAGCCAAGAACCAGATGCTCTTGGAAATTCTGCTTCACATAATGCACTGCAAAAACCTAGCAATTGCAATATGACACACCAAAAGTAACCCCTGATTTGGAGTTTGCTGCTGCTGCTGCAGAATTAAGAGAAATTCCAGCTTGGCTCCTGCTCTTGTTCACACCACACTAACTCCATACAATAGGGCATTCAGCTGCATTTAGATCATGGGGACTTTTTTAGGTAACTAATTAGCTGCCACAATCTGAAGAGTCAAATAATCAGTCTGATCCCAGGTATTACCACTGTCATTTTATTCCAGACACAAAGAGAGCATACAACTTAGCAAAGGTCAGATGTGAAGTATGTGCCAGATCTAAAAATTGAACCCATATGTTCCAAGCTCTAACCCTTCAGAGCAAACCCACCTCTCCTCAGGGAGTATTTTGGCCACAAAGATGTGGTCACAATGTGCGAAGATGCTTCACATTTATTATCACGTCATGGTTGAAACCTGGTTTTGAAAACTGTTCGTAAATAAGGTCAAGTTTCCCAACAACATAGGCCAAACAAACAGATGTCACAGTTGCTTAAGTGTTTTCAGCATGTCTAGACACCACGTGGTGATTAACACCAGCGGACCATGCTTCCATATGTGCTAGGAAGAGCAGAGCCCAAGATGTGATAGATGTACAGTGGAAGAATTCTGGAAAATGCACATGAAGTTAGAGAGAGAACCAAGGGCTTTCTCACATCTTGCAAATAACTGTCTGAGCCTCAGCAGCACGCAATTAAGAAAACAATTAAGACTGAGATAGTCACCAACCACAACTCCTTTGTCAGAGTCATTGTGAGGTGCTGCCAAAACATTAGCCTCCCTTGATTTCAAGCACAGCCTGACAAATGGCAAAAAGACGATTCCCAAGAGTAGCCACAGCAAACACTCCAGCTTCTGCAGGCTTTGGAGCATAATAGTTTGGAAATTGTGTTAAAGCCAAGAATGAGGGTTGTGAGCTAAAGCAGTAAAATGTTATACTTCCTAAACAACAGGCAGGAAGGGGAAACTGTGGATCCTGGAGGAGCTGTCAGAGGCAAAGAATGCGCTATCTAGTACTTCTGCTACAGTAAGCCCTGCTGAGACCCTGCTGGGAACAGCGTGGTTCCCCCTGAAAGCTGGGTACTTCATGCCAGCGCTGACAGATATGGCATCAGTTCTGCTTATCCCACGCTCTCCTGCTCCAAGCAGCATCCTGCTCTTGGAAGTCAGTCTCCCTCTTCAGTCAGCCATGAGTCTCACATGGTCAGACATGCACTGCAGATAGTGTTAGCTTTATGATTAGAGCTGTCTGCTGCGAGACACATTTTAAAATTCATGACCTTTCCCATCAGGGTTCAAAACCGAACTGGCCTGAAGATGAAAGACTGGCTTAGACTCCTGCTGTAAGCTGCTTCCCTTCTTTCCTCCCCCCAGTATTTCTCCTTCAGCATTTACTTCCAATTATTTTACAGACAGTCTTCCACTAACTGTGGGTTTAAAAATTGCTAATGAATTGAGATAAATTAAAGTTCATCAGTATCTGAACCAAGCATGTGTTTCAACTTTATAGTCATGCCTGACTATCAAAGGTATCTTCTTTTGTCAGGTAGAAGATGTTCTAGGAAGGCTGCAGCTGGCCAAAAGAGATAGAGCTGAGTTTTGAAGGAAGAAAAACAAGAAGGAGAATGCTTATGTTGCCTGTGTAAGAGTTATTTGCAGAGGGATTTGCCATAATACCAGTAAGATGAAGGAGGGTTGGAGGAGGGGAAAAAGAGAGGAGGAAATGCAAAACCAACCACAGCACACGCATTGGCACTTGCAGAGTCCTGGAGACTTTGCCAATGGAAATTAGAGAGGAATGTGTTTGCTCCTTACCACAATTAGAAGCAACCAAACTGAAAAAAAAATACTCCTCTCAGTGGGATTGTTGTCATGAATTGTATTTTACCACTTTAACACACTCCCACTGCTGGCTTTTTCTCAAGGAAAATCCATGAGAATAAGAATGCATTTTCATAATTTACACTCTGAAAACCAGGATGTTTCTGCCAGTTCCCAGCAACTGCATGAATCGTGTTTCCTAGTCAGGCTGGCCAGAAAACAACAATTCATTTCACGAGGCACTTGGGGACTGAAAACAAGGCCTTCCGAACACAAAAAGGGGATTCTCACTAAATCTAAACCACGTGGGACCACTCATCGCCAACCACCCAGCAGGGAAATGGCTGCAGACACCCGCCAGCCTTTGCAGAGCTTGCCAGGGCACATGGCTCAGCAACGAGGATGCCCTGAGCTGTGGGGAAACTGCACACCCACTGGACAGTGCTGCTGCTTGCATATTCCTCCTCTCCTTCATTGTCACCTCAGCCCTGGAAAAAGTCCCCAGCCGCTGCTGGGATGCCACTTGCCAGCTACCAGCATGTGCCTTCCCAGTGCTGCCACTCCTCTCCCTTCCCCTCTCACCATTTGCAGGCAGTGCCACACAATGGCCTGGACCCACCCCACGCACGGCATCTCCAGCCGACCCCTTCTTGGCCAAAGAACATGTCCATGCCTGTCACCTCTTCTTGGGACTGCAGTCACTGCAGCAGGGTGGGGGGGACCTCAGGCAGGGGCAGTCACAGACGTGGTGCCCTCAGGGCCCCTGAAGTAGCCACCGTTGTGATGATGCAGTGTAGAGCCGTGCACAGCTCAAGCTACCAGCAGATGAAGGGTGAAACTGTAGTAATATCACTTTCACTGGACTTAGCCATTGCATGAAAGCCATTACACATGCACCTATCATCAGCTTCACCCTCTTCTTTGCTGATGATGAAGCAAATCTTTACAGACAGCCTCCATTACCCTTCTTAAATGTAGCAATGGCAAACCACCCATGGGTGTGTCTACACAGCCTAGCAAGACACATGGCCACCGAAGCTCTCCATGAGGGCTGTGTGGGGGAGAGCAGAGAAATGCCTCCACACTGGCACTGGACCCATGAAGATTAGAAAAGCCATTGTGCTGCTAAGTAACATGGAAAGAAACCATGGATAGTCACCCGCATGAGAACCCAGGCTGCCAAAAAGTGCCTGGTGCCTGACTTGTATGCTGCTAAGTTCCTCTGAATGCAACAAAGCCTCACACATGTGTCTCTTGGCCTTGGTCACCGGTACTTGCAGATCCGGACAGCCTTGGAGGATAACCAACATTTTTTCAGCCCTGGGACTAATAGTTCTTCTTCCCTCTCATCCTTTAAAGCCCAGCCTTCATAATTTGCACTGGTTTCCAGCCCTCCAGAATTGCCAATAGGACATGCATGGAGGATGAGAAGCCTAGACTTTTGTACAACACTGAGGAGAGCAAGCCCTTAAGCACAGCTCATCTATTGCAAGTGAAAAGACATCACTAGTCCCTCTTCCCCCCAGGAAAGGACAAGTTCTGCCAGCTGGTGCCAAGGGTGGCACTACTAATGCATAACATCAAAAAAAGACACAACTGAAAAAGGCAGAGGCTATTTGCATAGACCTGTGTCTCTCTAGTTCAGCATGACATGGAAAGGCTGGCAGCATTGCAAATCATTGTGCAGATGCTGCACAATGAGAGATTGATTCACGTCAAACCAGGCCGTGTGAAAGCCACTTCTTCGTCTCAGCTGAGCAAGAGTCCCTTTGCCATTACTTTGCGTAATGCAGAATGAATGTACACACAGAGGCAGTGACTGATGCCACAACATGCAAGAAGCTTACTCTCCTGGGAAACATGGAAGGTAAGGGGTGTAGATTCACTTTGCTGAGTGGAAGTTCAAATTTATCACCCTTGATGTCTTGCCAGGGTTCCAGAGTTTGATTGATGAACAAACCGCCAGGGATGGGCAGAGGATGGAGATGAAGGTCTCCCTTTGTGTGCACTTCTGTGTGCCTTTTTCTTTTAATGAACAATGATTGGAGTTAATAACAGTAAATAACTGGTTTTGCTGTCTCGAGCTTCCCACAACATAGTTAGGGTGATATGGAGAAAAAGACCTAAGCTTCCCAGGATAAGGAGGTTCAGGATGGACCACAACCCAAGGGAGCAGTGCACAGAGCTGTGTATCAAGAGAACAAAAGTAGAAACTGTGATATAAGCCACTGCCAGTCTATTTGACCCTTGGATTCACACATCTGCAAAAGCCAGGGCAAACTGGGGACATGACAAATGACAGATTAAGTGGCACACTGTGCCTGGTTGCTGGTGCTCCTTAAAACTGGCAATAAAGCCTCTCAGTCCCCAAATAAGATGCAACCGAAATAGGCAGAGGTAGCTTGCATTGATGTGTGACCCTGACCCTTCAATGTGTGATGGGTAGCAAAGAAACACCCACAAACCAGGCTCTTTCAGTTCCCAAGGCTTCTTTTCAAGTGCCTGTTACTTAAAAAGAGTCTGGATCCCAGGAACAGTGGGAATTCTCCTCTGTTCCTCAGAGTCTCTTGCAGTCCTTGAAGGTAAAAAAAAAA